>OU618533.1:3577117-3769617 GCA_914829495.1 Eilema sororculum
CTAAACCCCATTAGTAGATAAAATAAATAATAGAAATGTCATATAGATACCTGATAAATTATTGCTTATTATAAACAAAATCATTTAGTCATATAACCATCTGCAATTGCTGCGTGATACATTATCTTCACTAGAAATATGTGATCTCAATATAAGATAATATGGATGTTTTGTGAAAGTAAATTTTGTATGCGACAGGGACATACTTCAACTGCATAATGTTCATGGTTGCTTCTTCTGTGGTACTGACGGTAGTAGTACTTAATTACCACCATCGTACTGCAGATATACATGAAATGCCACAATGGGTAAGTTCTCCATAAAAAATATTTCCTGTAGACTTTTTTAATAAAGCAGCTATGACTACAGAAATTTTAATCCAAACAGATAAAATCAGTATTCCTGCAATGGTTGCCGTGGGTACTTCGAATGTCGAGACCTGGCAAGAAGATAACAAGGAAGACAATTATGTTGTCCAATAAAATGAGAGAGCTAGAAGTTAAGGAAAGATCTTCAAAGTCACTGCTAGCCAATGTGCTGGACATAGATGACGATTTTAGACATGCACCTCCACCACCGAACAGTACGGCTTCTACAGGAAATTTAGGGCCAGGGTAAGATTTTGTAATAAATATTCAAAACAATCTAGTATCTATTATAAAGAAAATTACTTGTAGGTAATTATTTAATTCTTTTTCCGTCACTAATAAAATGGTCATTTACTCAAATCTCATCTAACATTTCAATGCAAATACATTGTTTCCAATCATAATTTATTCCTCTAGGTGCTCTATATACCGCTCGGATTTCCGTCGGTCGTTCGTCCGTCCGTCTACGATGGAGGACGTGGGAAGTGGGCTTGGCAGCCACCACAGAGAGCTCCACTTGATTCTGAGGGAGCTACAGTTTATAACTGCAAGGATGAAAAAAGCAGATGACGAGGCAGAGTTGATCAGCGATTGGAAGTTTGCTGCGATGGTTGTTGATAGGTGAGGAACCTTTTCTTATTTCGTACATTGATTAAGTTATTGTATCAGCGAAATTTTTGATAACTATATTTGAGAAAACGTACACATCCAGTATTATAAAAAAAAAATTAAGATTTCTAATAAGATGTATATAGCATCATATATTTGTGCCAACTGTCAATAGCTAAAGTTTAATCTTCTATCTCAAAGGTCACCAAATCAACGATTTCCTTTCTTTCCTTGTATGTTCATTATGTAAAAATACTCATAAACATATATTTAACGACCGGTTTAGTATTTGGGTTGTATTACCACTCAGTGCAATTGTTGCGCAATTATATAATTTTGTTTGTTATTATTTCCAACAAAAAAAATCATGCGATATCTATGTTATAGAAACCCTAATAATATATATGCTTCACTGAGTATTATTTACCAGATATATTTTAAAATACCATTGTAACGTAGTCATTGTTCTATTATAACTGGCTGATTGTTTGTACCCGTCTTCTTCTTCTTCTTCTTTTCGTGTCAACGATTCATACCCTTATCCCCATGTACCCGTAATGATCCCAGTTGACATTTGAGCTTTGCAAAAAGACTTCGTTATTTGAACTGACGCTCAGTATTCAAAGAAGGTATATACATCTACATAATATAGGAGTAAATGTATAAGCACAATACAAAACGACTACAGATAAGCATCCCTATTTATCGGCTTAATACCTGCAAGGGTATGAAGTGTAGCAATAAATAACCAAAGCATATGCTATCCCTAAGTAAATTAAATTGCCCTAGCAGCCGCACAAAATTTAATTAGAAGTGAAAAAGCTCATAAACTGCTCTTGTTTTATGGCCACACAAGCTTTCACACTGATCTGGGTATGAGACTTTGTATGCCAGCACAACAATATAGTGTGCAGAATTAAAAATAAAGAAAACGTTACTTATTTTTTCTGCGGTGTTGAATCGCCTTAACATAATTTTAATTTTGAGTGTTTATTTTACCATACATCAAAAAATATGTAAATTTTTGGTCCAATACGTGTTTGATCCAATTGTCAAAAAACGACTTGGATAGGTTAGGTTAGAAGGCTAATGAGGGAGCGGAGCATCTATGCTAGTTTTGATATCAATCAAAACTAGCATAGATGCTCCGCTCCCACATCCCAAAAAGAATAGGTTTGAACAACTTTTTGAAAGATCACTTTCAAAAAGTTGTTCAAACCTATTCTTTACTGTTCTTATTTGTTATTATATTATAAATGTTATAGGTATGTTATTTCTCGTTCCCAGGTTTTGCCTGTTCGTGTTCACACTTTTCACAATCATTGCAACAGTGGCTGTCTTGTTGTCGGCGCCGCATATCATCGTTCAATGAACCATCAACATATAAGTGTCCTGTTTACAACAGGAGCAAGCATGAGAGAACTAAATATTAGATTGCCCGTGTAATTATAAAGATAATTTAAATTAAATACGTGGTTGAAACGCACACGTCTTCATAACAAAGTCATATGACATTAAATTAAAATAAATTTTACATACATTAGTTAAGTGTAATGTTAAAGGTGATTTCAGTTCAAAAAGCTTTTTAAATGTATTTATTTTCCGTCGTGGTTTTATGTGTACTATGATGTTTGGTGAAGTAACGATTGAATTTGATTATGAAAGTTTTTGAGATCAAAATGTAAACTGATTTCTGTTGAACGAAATTACCATTAACAAAATGATTAAAAAATGTGATGTTGACTAGGAAGTTGTACAGTTAAATGTTGACTTATCTCATTTGTTAAAAGAAACAATATAATAATTAATTTTAAACGGAATGTCAGTTAGTACTGAAGAGGATTTAATTGAATGAAAGACTTTGTTCAGGCATATAGTTGCATTGATTCGGAAAAGAAAACGTGAAAATGTTTACTGGTAACGTAATTTTGATAAAAATGAGGTTATGATCGAAAAGTTGGCATCACGGAAAAGTTTGATATCAAGTCAATACTTATATTAAAAATCGAATAAATTATAAAAAAGGGAGTTTTGGATAATCCGATTTAAATGTATCCTTTTACGTGACTGTAATGAGGGATCATAGACGCTGACATAAAACCTTAAGGTGATAAGTAATGTACATAATGGATTTAATATCGATAGAGTCACGTCAGACTAGCTAAGATTATTGAAACTTGATTTTAGAATTTGTGATTAATTGCTTCCTCTAAATGGATATACATCGATTTTAATCGATACGTATAAATTTAGATAATTTGAAATTTTAGATATGGACGGAGGAAGAAATTTGTAGTTTATAATAATTAACTACGAAGATTAAATCCAGGAATTGTTAAACAGTTGTGGAATTGATAAGAAATCAACAATTATAATGGAACCAAAGATAGTATAGGTCTAGCATCTGAAGTGTTGATATAAAATAATTAGGACCGACTTAAAACAGAACTTAACGAGATAAACCATAGGAATTTTTAGGTTTTGTTTTCAAATGGAGATGTAACCGATGATCTCCGGTATCGATGAATGCTCACTTAACTATCGATAGTTAAAATTAAGAATCTGTTAGTAATCGATATGGGAGTAAGCCCTTAGCAACAAAATAGTGAAATATTTAGCCATCGGTTTATGTTATTACTTAGAAATTGTTATGCTTAGCCAAAATATAACAACGCTGTTGATCACTAACCAGAACATAACCATTATCGATAAAATGTACATACAGATTATCGCGATGTGTATTTGTATATAAATTTTAGAAAAAGAAATCGGAAAAAAGACTAAAATAATGCATTCTTCACATTTAGTAATAACAGCCAGTCTTATTGGGCGGTGATAGCATACTATTGCAAGCGGTAAATCGAATCTTTGCAACTAATTCCACTGGATAAGTAAAGATGGAATCAAATAGAACTTTAACTTCAACTATCGGAGACAAGTTAAAAATGTAACGCCCAGTAAGACACCAGTTGACACTGACGAACGTTTGATTGAAAAACTTTTTTAATTGAAATCGAATGTTCTCGATTCCGTTTCGTCACGTGTCTATGCAGTTTTAGAACCTTTTAGCACATACTGTAGCATCTATATAATAGTTGTATTATTTAAAAAATAAACAATTTAAAGTCTTTATCTATGTCCGTTCCTCAATTTCGCTCTTATAGATGTCGTGATAGCCTAGTAAATGTCGTGTCCTTTGATTTAAGCTAAAATATAAAGGAAAAGCTATTCATAAGGAAGCTCACTAAAAGTTAGATATAAAATTAGGCATCTCTGTGTATTTCTGCGATATTTTTTATTTTTTTGATAAAATGTCTAAAGTGAAATTTATGAGTGGTACCATGTTTTCGGAGTAAAAGGTTTTCGAAAGGCTTAGAAGTTAATTGGTTTGAGAGAAGGGTACGGCTTGTTCATTAATTGTATTTAAAGAATTTTATTATAAAACCTAATTATGTTAAATGTTCCCGAGATTATGAACGTTGTCATTTTTCAGAATTTATTTCAAACTGTGGTGCTGAAAAATGTCACAAATCAAAATGTCAGCTTTTAAATTGCTTTATATTCTAGTTATCTGTTCTTTAAACTTGACAAACCCTATTGTTATATTGATTGTGAACACATCAATTCGAAAGTGATGATATAAATGAAAACTTGTAAAATTAATTATTGATACTTTTAATTAGATTTGTTAGTGCCAAAAAATAGGGTTTATAAATATTGAAGTTAAGTTGAATTTTAGGGATAAACGATGAAGTTGAGACGGTTATTGTAAAGAAAACATAAAAAAACGAACTAGGGTCTTTGTTAACAAGTAATATAACGGTTAATGTTTGTATTGGGCCGCGGCTACGGGTCATTCAGCCAATTTTAAACTTGTTTTATAAAAAAAGAGAGGTTGTGAAATCAAATGTAACGCCCGTGGTAGCGGTTCGATGTTAAAATATAATAAAAATATTAATATATAAAACAATCTACGATATAATAAAAACCGATAAATATAAACGCCTGCATGGGACCGGGTTAGTGTTAAACGTACAAAATGAACTGACATACTCCACATTATAAGCGATGCGTACACCTTTTGATGCACCATTTAAGTACTTTTGTTGTTTTTGAATTTCACTTTCGGTATAGCAAAATATATATTTTCTACATGCTCATATTTTTCAAACTGCAATTTGTGAAGGGAAACTAATGCAGAAAATAATGAGAGGGAAGTAAATTGTCTTACGACTTTAGCCCCTGAGAACCATCAACGAAAACACTGAAAATTCATAAATGAAACTAATCAATCGTTGTCGTTGTCATCACCTTTTTGGAAAACAAGATGCACTACATATATCGTTAATAAAGAAACTCTGTTGCAAGTATCAATCGTTTGACTCTCTTAATACCGAAAGATTGTCCAAAATTGTTGATCAACGTTGCACAACAAAGACGGGCAGCAACGCGGCACTTTGTTGGCTGTCCACGCATGATAATCTTCGAATAAACAACAAGCCACGCGTCATGTTGGGCGTCAGTTGGCAAAATTTGGCGCATCTTCTGGAGCGTTGGCAAACTTGTTGTGCGTCACGAGCTGCTCGTTTAAAGTTGCTTAGTGAATACGAGGGTTGAAAATCATACTGAATCGACCACAAAACTATAGACTTATAGTAAAACCTTGCAATTAAATTGAGTAATTAGTTCCCCTTCGCTTTTTGTAAATTTTCAAATCTAACCTATTTCTGAATTTCACTTTGATAAAAAGGAACCATTTTACACATTTTCATACTCATGGTTATACTAGTACCATCCATACATATACTCCTTTAAATATTCTAATATTTGTATGGCATATGATACAAAATTCTTTAACGTCTGCCCTGTATTTCTAATCGATAAAAAATACATTTTTTCGGCGAACACTTTCGAATATGTACTACGAAAATTTTAGGTTTATGAAAAAAAAGATTCTATTTTTGAATATTTAAATGTGTCATACAAACATCACTGCACACTGCACAACAGTAACAAAATGCTTTAATTGTGAAACAGGTATTTTGGATTTCATGTATATTTCTACTTCTGAACACTAAAACTAAGATTTTGACTATTTCAAATCTCCTCTACTCTTTTATTATTTTGATGGTTAGCAATAAGGAGTTTACAGCGTGTTTTAAATAAAATTGTTTTTTTTTTTAAATATTCTTTTGCCCACGAACTTGAAAATATAAAGTCCATTTTCACCTTTAGTAAGAAGCGTTATCGCCTTTATTCCTCAATGGAGCTACTGATAAGAAATAATTATAGAATAAAAGCAACCAAAGAATAAGAAGACGAATCCAATAAGGGAAAATAAAAACGTTAAATAAAATCAAAACTTCATAAAAGCAATCCCAAACTTTGCAATATTAGCAACAACTCCTTCAAACTTCTCTTAGTTCAATAATAAAATTTCATCTTGACTTTAAATTATGTCAAAGACGTCTGCCATCTTGTTTGCTCTTACGAAATCTAGAAATTTCTTCAACGAAATATTACTCAAACTATTAATATACCTTACGGGTAAGAGCACTATGTGTATTGAATTTGATACTTGGATGAAATTTGATAACGTTCTCTTCCAAAAAATACATTTTCAAATCAATTAAAATACAATAATTTAAATTACAAATATAAAAATTGAGGGAATACCAAATAAAGGTATATCAAGAGATTCAAATGAAACACAAATAGATTCAATCTTAGATAGAACAGATCCAATTAAAAAAGCAATTAGTTCAAGAATACGCACGACAAAAAAGACAACATGCTTCTTATTCCAAAAATGTTTATTTATAATCTTAGAAACTCAAGTATCAAGTCAATACTGAATCCCTTTTTGTTAAGTATATTGGTTTTTGTTTCAATAATGATTCCTAATGCAAGTTCTTTGGATAACAAAATGGCTGAAATATTTCTCACGCAATCGCTATTAATCTATATCTGAACATTACACCTGGTATGTGCTCACTTACTAGTATTGTACGCTATAAGCTCTTCATCATAATATTTATGCATTTAGGCATTTCATTTTATATCATCTGTGGTGGGTTTAACATTCTATGTCACTTTAGAACGGTTGGTATTTCAAATATGTGGATTCCCTGTTTGAAAATTAAGCTTGTTATTTTTTTTAACGATGAGGTTCATTTATTGCTGTGCTATGATGTGATATACATACATACTTACTTCAAAATTGTATGCATAGATTAAAACTGCAAAGGCGATAGATAATACGACACGTATAATACAGAAACAAATAGTTGTCTACTATGAATTGCACTAGAAATGAAAAAAAAAAAGAGTCAATTCCTAAATTTGCAACAGTAAGTTTTTGATTTGTGTTTGATATCCCGTAGTTAAAGTTTAAAAAAGTGTAAATTTCAAAATAGGACACTATAATTTTTAAATTTTATTGTAGTGTACATTAATTACATTATAAATAATTTTAACTTGATTCTTTCATCCTAACCGCAACATAGTGGACGGAAAGTTAAGCCCCCACAAGTTTGGATACACGTACCAAAACATCGACCAAACTTTATTCTACAATCGAGCTTTTCATACGTAAATCTACATTTACTTTCATACGTCACACATAATACTCCACATTGTGTTCCTGTGGCTTAACCATAGTTGAAATAATAAAATAAATTTAAAATAAAAAATATATACGACTGCAGTAAGTTGATAAAATACAACCGAGTGTAATGTAAGTTTATAATGAAAAGCCCCTATGGAGGTTTTTATAATAGATGAAAAAATAATAAATAATAAAATACAAAGGTAAATTTGTAAATTAAATACAACGGATAAAATATTTATTCGTTAAAATTGACTATCGTAAGTAGTATTCGATTTGTATAAAACTAAAATAAATTAAAGCAATCTGTTTTATAATATTTATATTGTTTTATTTGACACCTACATTACTACTACATTAAGAATCCTGTGTGTTAGGAACGCCCGAGAAAGAGGAAAAGAGATATACATCCATCTCTATTCATCACCCAAAATACAAAGGTTTCCTGTAGGTAAGAGTTCCTGTGTCGCAGTATCGATTTTTGAGATGTCGAGGTGAGTCACAAAATATTTTAAAAAACAAGAACACAAGGAAATAAGAGTCATCAAACGCTGTCATATTGTGATCAATGATTAATCATATAATACAAAATAATAATTCGATTAGCACAGAAAAAGCCGAAAGTCTGCTACAAGGGCCATTAAATGGATTAATATTGGAAGGATTATTATTAAAGTAGATATTTTTCAAACTACCTAAGTCATTCTCGGGTTTGTAAATAAAATGGTTGCCGCAATAAGTAAGTGAGAATGCATTGTGAAATTGACTGTAGGTAAAGTTCTTTCACACACAACATACCTACAAATGTACATGAAAACAGCAATGGAGTAGTGACTTACAACCTAGGAGTTGCTATCTATAGAGTTGCTATCGATCGAGTGGACAGCGTCATTAGGTAGCTTCACATATGTATATTTATAATTTTTGAGATATGCTATTAGTACCAATATGTTCGAGTTTCAGTATCATATCACATACCTATTCGTAAAGTTACCACCAATAGTTACCACCGATAGATACCACCAAAGTTTATGTTCCGGGTGCGACATCAGGCTGCAGTGGACAGCGTCATTAGGTAGCTTCACATATGTATATATAATTTTTGAGATATGCTATTAGAGTTGGTGGCACGACGAGGATAAACCCGCTATTAGTACCAATATGTTCGAGTTTCAGTATCACATCACATACCTATTCGTAAAGTTACCACCACCAATGTTTTTCGAACTTACCACTAATAGATACCACCAAAGTTTTTGTTCCGGGTGCGACATCAGGCTGCAGTGGACAGCATCATTTGGTAGCTTCACATATGTATATATAATTTATAGAGGTATGCTATTAGTAACATATTCGAGTATCAGTATCACATCACATACCTATTCGTAAAGTTACCACCAATAGTTACCACCAATAGTAATCACCAATAGCTACCACTAATAGTTACTATCTAATCTAAGTTTTTGTTCCGGGTGTGACATCAGGCTGCAGTGAACAGCGTCATTAGGTAGCTTCACATATGTATATATAATTTATAGAGGTATGCCATTAGTAACATATTCGAGTTTCAGTATCACATCACATTACTATTCGATTTCAAACAAATCACATTAGAGCTGTCATTCGATATTACCTTCGCAGTAGGAAATGTTAAAACTCTTGGATACATTTTAATTTGTATTCCAAATACGTAATTGTTTAATACTTGCTTGTGTTCACTAATTTTATTATTTCATTTTACCGTTTTTCTTACAGATATAATATGATGTATACAGAATCACTTTATAAAAAAGAGGATACGTTTAGAAACCGCTTATCTTATAATACATGTAGATCCAATTGTTGACTAGCTATCTCTTACAATAATGTGAGAAAACAATTTTGGTGAACACAACCTGACTCAGAACATATTAGAATAGTTTTCTTTTTATATTTATAGTCGACTCACGCAGTGTGGGAACATTTTATCTCTATAGCATATCTACTTACTCTGTGAAGTAGGAAATACACGCAATATCGCATTACACGTGCATATCCCTATACGTATTTTGTATAGTGAGTGTTCGAGTTAAAATATGCACAACCAGCTTATTCCAATACAGTTTCAATTTAAATTTCAATTAGCTGTGAATTTCCAACGACAGGGCGGGGTATAGTCAAACTATCCGATCGCGGAATTCTATCATTTTGAAATTTAAACAAGATACGTTATTCATAGTTTTAAAAATTTGTATCATGTAAATCGAATACATAGGGAAAAAAATGAATATATTCGATTTGTATAGTTGGCATACTTAATGCTGTAAAATTCATTCAAGTATTTGGGTGGAGTTATCAAAAATCAATGTTTAAAAATGAATGTAACATAATTCAGTGGTTCCGATAGTGGTAGCGACAGCCTCTGTGCACGCGACTGCCACGCAGAGGGCGCGGCTTCGATTCCCGCTCAGTGCAAATATTTGTATGCATGAATATGGCTATTTGCATTGGTCTGGGTGTTTCTATGTATAATATATATGTATTTACAAAAAAAAAGTATATAAGTATGTTTATCCGCATTCTAGATTCCATAACACAAGCTATAAAAGCTTACCATGGGTCTAGATGGCGTTGTGTGGAATGTTGTGGAATATTTATTTATTTATTTATTTATATTTATAGTTCGTAAAAAATCGGTGGATGACTCCACCGTCGCCTTAAAGACGGATAAAAATAGAAGGGAAATTTAAATCACATCGGGCGCGTTTCGGTAGCCGAGTTGGTCAAGGCATTTCCCTTGTAGGGGAAAGATCGCGGGTTCGAGTCCCGTCCGAGAAGATTCAATTTTCCCTATGTATTCGATTTGTATAGTAAGCATACTTATTGCTGTAAAATTCATTCAAGTTAAATCATGTGTTTTTTTTTGGAATTAAATATAGAATTTATCAGAGGAACCGTAACGTCTTTTTTGTCATAAAGCACAGTCTAACGATTCATACTACATACAGTCGGTCAACGAAGCCGTCTAGACAGAGCAATCGTGCGGGGGGAGAGGGGTGGTGGGGGACGGGGTATTACTCGGTACGCCCATACATTTTACTCGGTACTAAGGATTCAGGGCTGTCTCATTTCTGTAATCACACTAATCACGTGATTTTTTTTTCAAGGCTCGTTTTGTTTGTTAAAATTGTTTTTTTTTTCGTTTTCTACATTTAGCTATCCAAGATGGCGGACACGAAATTTTCACAAATATCGATATGGGTATCGTTTTCAGGGTTTTTGGGGTCTCTGATTGCGAATATAACATCCATTTCGCGATCCAAGATGGCGGACTCGAAATTTTTACCAAAATCGATATGGGTATCGTTTTCAGGGTTTTTGGGGTCGCTGATTGTGAATATAACATCCATCTGGTGATCCAAGATGGCGGACTCGAAATTTTCACTAAAATCGATATGGGTATCGTTTCCGGGGTTTTTGGGGTCGCTGATTGCGAATATAACATCCATTTCGCGATCCAAGATGGCGGACTCGTAATTAGCAACTCTGAAAACCTCCAAAACGATGCTCATGTTGACTTTTTGGGAAATTTCAAGTCCGCCATCTTGGATCGCTAAATGGATTTTATTATACGTAATTAGTCACCACGAAAACCTCGATTTGTTTTTTTTTAAATTTCAAGTCCGCCATCTTTGATCGTCGGTAACATGGTCGTCAAGCCCGATAGCAGACAATTGCCGGCAGGCAATCATACGATGGGAAACTGTCGACTCCCAACTGATCGTGTGTAGCCGCAAAACTGACTGCAGGGCATGGCTACCAGGCCAAAATCGCTTTCGTGTGTGGGCGCTGTCGACTTAGGACTGCAGGCCGCCCGATACGATTTGAAACTGCAGGCGAACTGATCGTGGATAGGCTCCTTAATAATATATCATCAATTTAGCGATCCCAGCGATTAGCGAAATTCGAATTCGAATCCGAATCCAACCTCGAACCCGAACCCGAATCAATATCCAAATTCAAGTCGGAATCGAAATAGAAATTCGAAATCGAAAACGAAATCTAATTTGAAACCGAAATCGAAACCAAAATCCAAAAACTCAGACTTAAAATATTACGTTTGCTTGATCATAATTGGTTGAGTAGAACCGGAGATATAACCAAAAGTCGCAATAGCCGACATCCATGCGAGCGGAGCCGCGGGCATCACCTAGTAATATAAATTAGCGTGAGTTGATGTGCCTTGACAGAACAAAGAGAACGAATAGGAGTTATATATAGAATATTACAGAAAAATTATATATAAAAACTGAAGTGACAACCCTGACAAAACTGCAAAAGGCGGCATTTCCGCAAACATCAAACGCGATGAACTACTGTAAGATCTCTCGTTATACTGTGCATAAAGTGTAAGTACCTTAGTTAGGTAAATTGAATGACGAGCGAAAGGTTATATTTTCGATCCCATCCATCAATTAATCGAGATAGACTTCGTTAGAAATAGTTTTATTTCAAAGTGTGATATTTGCGTAAACTTCCGACAGGGCTACTTACACATACATCCCGAAAGTTTGGACCTCATATTATAAAGTGGGTCTTAAAACTGAGAGCGAACTGGTACCGGTACTTCTGTGATAGGGCCCAAACTTAGTAGTCGTACGGGTACGCACAATCTGAGAGTATCTTGTATTTCTCTTACCACCAATTTGTTACCACCAATAGTTACTTACGGTGGTAAGTAAATAGTTACCACCAATAGATGCCACCAAATCTATGGTTATCATTAGTAACCACCAAATTTTAACATAAATACTATAAGAAGTTACTAGTTTTGGTGAGATATTTTATACGGGCATTATTATATCATTATTAACCATTTTATTATACAACCGAGACAGGTGCTTATATTAATTTTCTCTTGATACGAGAGAGCTAAGATCCCTGTTTGTGGAGTTACCCCATAAGCTGAACCAGAAAATATCGGCACCACATTACGTCTATTATTGTAGTACTTTTTTTATGGAATAGGGAGACAAACGAGCAGACGGATTACCTGATTGTAAGTGATGACCACCGCCCATGGACACACGCAACACCAGAGGAGTCACAAGTGCGTTGCCTTCCTTTTAAAAGAGAGTACGCTCTTTTCTTAAGGGTTTGAAGGTGGTATTGGTTCGGAAATACCGCTGGTGACAGTTCATTCCACAGTTTAGTTGTGCCCGGCAGAAAGTTGTGGACCGCCAGCTGTCTAGATGGTGAGTGTGGAACTACTCTATGTGTTTATTGACGGTAAAGGTTGCTAATTTATTTATTTTAAATGGAAGCAAGCAAGCGAAATGAAATGTATAATACATAAATGCCAACATTAGTAGTAAAAGAACTTTCCATCCTACTAATATTGTTTTGATGTTTGTTATTCAATCACGCTTTAACGGCTGAACGGATCAGGCTCGAATTTAGAACAGGGATAGATTATAGCCTGGAATAACATTACTTTTTATCCTGGGAACAGGTACCCATAGGTTGTGAGAACGTAATCAAAATTCGATCCAAGTCGCAGGCAACAGCTACTGTAATATTGAGACCTCTTAATACAACCATTTCTCCAACGTCAATGTCTTGCCCATTTTTGTTGAACTTTTGACGCGATAGGCGGCAGGTGTCGAGTTATTGGTTATCTGACAGCAGACGAGGGTAGGGCGGAAGGAGAGGGGGGGGGGGGGGGGGGGGCACGATCGATCCCATAGAGTTCCGAGTGACAAGGCGTTTTGAAAATCTACGGACCGGAATTTTCAAAGGTGTTTAAGGCCATTCAATTTATTAAGAATATTTTTCCGATGAATGATTACTGAATAATAGGTTGTTACGAAATTAGGAGACGGTTTGTTAGAAATGTTGGGAAATATTTTTTAACGTTGTGGGAAAATGAAAATTTAGTCGAAACAATTTTTTGCTCAGTTTTTTGCCTAAATTCGTAGTTCTTATAAAGAACACAATTTTACACTTTTTTATTGAATGTCAAAACAGCTCTAGGGATAAGATACTTCCATGAAATTATGAAGTTTTTTTTTAAAAAGAATATTAGCAACCGAAATTACTAATAATCCCTTTAACCCCTCCAACTAAGCTAAATTGCTTATACTAAGAGTGGGTTCACGTCGGTAGTGTAATAGCCAGGATCCTAACCCGACACCTCTCGATCGTAAGGCTGACTCCTTACCCACTAAGCTACGCTTCAAGTATGACATCATACCTCGCTACTTTACAATAGTTTCCTATTTGTTGTGGGTAGGGTAGTGGATTAAAAATGAATAAAACAAATATAGTAAGAACGGATGTAATATGAGCTCCTTTACTATTTTCCATCAATCACTCTCACTACCTTTATAAATGCGAAAGTTTAGATGGAGTTATATGTGTTTGCGGTTGAACGAGTCTGGATGAAATTCAGAAATTATAATAAATAATTTATTATACTCTGAAATAGTTACATCAGTATTTTACACGGGCGGTGCCGTGAGTAAGGCTGCAGGCACGAAACTAGCGACGAGTGGAGCAACAGCGCCTGCTGCTACTGAAAATTCAATCTTCTAGTTTTATCCATAACAAAGTTATAGGAGGTCGATAATGGCCACTTTTTATTTTGCTTGCTCGACTTGGGAGGGTGCTACCGTGCCTCCAGATTCGACTATAGTTTGTTCTCATCGCTTCTGTGCGTGCCGTCGATGCACCGTCGCTCGTGGATCGCTCGATCGCCCCGCTCCATCGTCGTCCGTTTGGTGCCCACCGCTATTATACTGTGCAATGCTTTTACGTCGCCCGTCACGTCGCGTCGCTCTCGCTCTGCTTGTCGCTAGTTTCGTGCTCGCAGCCTAAGAGCTAGTCATACTTATTAATTAACAATCAATCCTTAGGATTCTACTGGATCGAATTCAGAATTTTTTCAAATAAACACATTCCAAATAAAATCACATTTCATTATATTTCTAACTGTTGTTTTTGTTTGCTGGCAACATTGCAAGTTTCAATCTATATAAAATTTTATTATATAATGTGGGTAATGTGTTTCTATAACTCAGTTGTGAAAGCGCTCGCGTAAGTTCCTATCAAATTTAATTCTTTGAGAGTTGGTAACGTTATTATAAACAAGATACTCTGGAGCTTGCCTCGTGTTTGAAACTATTAATGCGGTTAGGTAATTAAGCGCTGACGTACGTATAATGACTGCCATATGATAACTTTGTGATATCTTAATGAGCCAATGAATTAAATTTTAGTTTAATGACAGTGGAAGCAGGTCGATATGTTTCTAGAAAATGAGAATAAACATCTTCGCGGTCACTCATGACAACTATGTAAAAGACAATGTAAAGGCAACCCCATAAAACATTTTCCTCCGAACCGAGTGGTCGCTGAGTGGAACAGCTTGCCCGAACATGTCATAGAGGCCTCCACTGTGAATGCCTTCAAGAACAGACTAGACATTATAAACCATAATAATAACGGGAATTAAAACGATCATGGTATAGGTACATACGTACCTTTGATTTGCCTGACGTTTCGACCAGGTTACACCAGCCGTGGTCACAGGCTGACTGGCTCCGTAGTGCACGCCAGCCGTCTTCGAGTCCGTGAGGAAGTAGGTTCTTCATCTACCCGCACATTCTCGATATTTTGTTTTCGCCATGTACCGTCACATACCACACTCACAGTGTCCCTATTCTGTAACCTGGTCGAAACGACAGGCAAATCAAAGGTACGTATGTACCTATACCATGATCGCGTTAATTCCCGTTATTATTATTGTACATCATGGAACGCGAGAGTTTAAAAGGATACACACGCATCAGCTAATTGAGCTGCTAGTGTGATTTGCAAATAATAATAATAAACATTATGATAAACAGAGACCTCTATAAATCAAGCTGTGGAACTCCCTGCTGTGGTTTTACCAATCAACTAAAATATTCGGTTCTTTAAGAAAGGTATTAGGTTAGGTTAGGTTAGGTTAGGTTAGGTTAGGTTAGGTTAGGTTTTTTTTTTTTTTTTTTTTTTTTTTTTTTTTTTTTTTTATTCTAACACCTCTTGGCACTAGTATTCAATACAGTCGCCAGAGCCTACTCTAAACAATGCAGTTATCAGCCTAGTCTTCTAACTTCCACTAAAAACCCACTCAGGGTTCATTTGCATATTTATCTAGTCTACTATTTCTTTATTCCTAATTATCTCGCATTCATTCGTTTCCTCTAGTAACATACCAGTTCTCGCTTTTATGCCTCTCGTACTCTCACGCTATTCCTTTCATTCTGTGGGAATGGAGGGGGGGGGGGGTATGTTTTATTGTGTCCGTTTAATTTCTTTGATTTACATATTAAATTACACTTTTGCTATAATATTCTTACTATTTTATACAAAATATCTTATTGTTAACTTATATTCACCCTTATTTTAATAACAAACAAAAATACCTTATACTTCTAGATTAACATAATTTACATCATATGTAGTCTACCGTGGAGTATTTCGACAAATACCCACCGGTGACAACTTTATGTACTATTTCTTTTGTTAACTATGTATACTATTTTCTCCCAGTATTCTAAGAAGTGTTGCCTGTAGTTTTTTGTGAGCAGCGTTGGTAAGTTATTTACGTTTATTTTCATTTTAATCTTCTGTTCTAGATTGTAGCGATCCCTCGCATGGATCGGGCAGTCCACGACGAGGTGTACGACGGTTTCGTCTACCCCCGGTTCGCAGGCACATGATGGGTCCTCCTTACACTTGAAACGGGTCAAGTATTCGGAGAACCCACCATGTCCTGTCAACAATTGGGTCGTTGTGCCGGCGACCTCCATCTTGCGGACGATGCTGTACGCCGCCACCGCGCATGGGAAGAAAAGCTTGGTCACTGAAGCAGTTCCACCCTGCCTGTACCTTTCGTTCCATTCGTGAAGCGAGGTCTGACGCAGGCCCCGCTTCACGAATGAGACTGGGCACAAGTCGTAGTGTGGCGCTATCTTCAACCGTAGAGCCGCCTCTTTGGCGAGCTGGTCGGCGCGCTCGTTGCCCTCCAACCCAACGTGGGCCTTGACCCAGTACAAGGAGATTTCCTTGCCCTGGGCCAAGCCCCGCTTGATGTTCCGTCTGGCTTCTACAGCCAGTGGGTGGAGGGCGCGGTGATTAGTCACCGTCTGGAGTGCGGCTCTACTGTCGCTGAGAACGCCGAACGTTGCCGCGCCGCGTTTGAGGACCTCACTGGTCGCTTTGCATATGGCCAGGAGTTCGGCCTGATAGACGGTACAGTGCGGCGAGAGAGCAAGTTTGAGGGTCTTAGTTTCGACCCCGTTATTCCAAATGGATAACGCGGCGCCGACGCGACCCTCAATCTTGCTCCCGTCCGTGAAAATACGCACCTCGATGTCACTGGTGCGCTGGTATTGATCCTCGTCTACCAGGCTGGTGAACCCCAGGTTCATATGCTCCGCGGGGTGAGGTGCCTCAATTGCTCGAGTCATCCGTTCGACCTCCCTGTCCCCCAACCATGACTGGAACACCCCTCTCTTGGCCTCGTACAACGAGGCCACCTCGCGAACTCTGAGGTCCAGAGGGAGCATTCCAGCCAGGATTAGCCCCGAGTGCAGGGAGATCGTCCGGTAGCTCTTACAAAGTTTTTGGGCGAATCCGCGCTGCACCACGTTCAACTGCTTCCGTATCCCAAGCTTATCAACCGCCGCGCACCAACTGCTGGCAGCATACAGCACCGTCGGCTCCACAGCCGCGTTGTAGATGGTCCGGATCACCTCAGGATGAAGTCCCCAACTGATCCGGGCCATCCTCGCTAGTTTGTGGTATATCGAGATCGCTTTCTTGCATACGTTTGTGACGTGGGTGTTGAAGGTGAGATGATCGTCTATGGTTAGCCCCAGGATTTTGATGTGCTTGGACATTCCAATGTCTATCCCGCCCATGCTGAGGCGTGGTTCATCGTACTTAAGCCTCCGCGTGATTACCATCGCACAAGTTTTGTGCGGTGCGAATTTCAGCTTCGTTCGGATGCCCCACTCCCGCACATGCTCGAGAGAGGCATTGGCTTGTCGCTCAATCTCCAGGGCGCTATCCCCATCGAACACCATCACCACATCGTCCGCAAAAGCCTGAACGTGAACCGACCTACTCTCCAGTTGATGCAGCAAGGGATCCAACAACAAATTCCACAGCAAGGGTCCGCCAATTGAGCCCTGGACGCACCCCTTCTCCGTGGAGCGTCTGTACTCCTCACCCGCATACCTAACCCTTACCTCCCTGTCGCTAAGGTAGCTACTGATAACTCGTCTCAAGTTTGCCGGACACTTTTCCTCCGCCAGTCTCATCTTAATGGCCGGCCACCATGCGCTATCGAAGGCGCCCTCTATGTCCAAGGACACCATAAGGACTATTCTTTTTTCATCAAGTTTCGCCCTTATGTGGCCCATAAGGTCATAGAGGGCGTCTTCGGTGCTTTTCTGTGGCATGAAACCGTACTGGCGGGGGCTAATTTTCGGAAGTAAATAAAAGTTGAGACGAGCTACCAGCATCCTCTCATACACCTTCCCCAAGACGGGCAAAAGACCAATAGGTCTGTACGACTTGGGGACGGTGTACGAGTCCTTTCCTGGCTTCCTCAGTGCCACCACCACGGCCACCTTCCATATCTTGGGAAAGTAGCCGTGGCGAAGGCACTGGTTCAGCAGCTTCAGGAAAAATAAGGGGTCGGCCCTAATGGCGTGGGCACAGATGTCGGCCGTAAAGCCATCCGCCCCCGGAGCTTTTTTGGGGTTGAACTTCTGAAGGGCATCGAAGAGTTCCCCAACTGTAAAAGGTGGGTCATCGTCATGATGACCCCTATCGTCATCCAACTCCTTGGCCTTTTGCCGTACTCTTCGATGCCCATCATTGTCCTCGCCCTCCGGGTCACCCGGGTAGAAAGTTCGGGCGAGTAATTCAGCCGATCCCTTCGCGTCCAGGTAAGAGCCATTGGCGGCAAGCAGAGTATCCTCTTCCCTTACTGTGGCCCTTCCAATCACTCGATAAATCCCCTCCCAGAGGCCCTCCCTATCCTGCTTTCCGCAGAAATTCTTCCAACTTTCGACCTGTGCCTTTTTTACTTCACTTTCATACATCTCCTTTCTTTCAACGTACTGCGCTATCACAAATGCTCTGCGGACGGGCGCTGCATTTCTGATGCGGCGCTTGTATGTCACCATCACCTTTCTCAGTTCGGCGAGTTTTTCCGACCACCACGGCGCAGTGATCAACCCCCCCGGTTTTTTAACTGGGATGCTTTCCCCGCACGCGGACTCGACCGCTCCCGTATATGCTTCAACTAGGACTTCCATCTGGTTGTGATTCTCCGTTTCGTCTATCGCTATATCCGAGAGCCGCCGAACCATGCCGGCCTTGAAAGCATCCCAGTTGGCCTTTCGGGTGTTATAAATACGTGTCGTACGTTGAATATTCGTACCTTTGGCCTTCTCCAGGTTGAGGTCGAACACTATACCGTTGTGGTCTGAGCTCGCAGCTAGGCTTTTGTCGACCTTCCAAGCGCCGACCCAGGCGAGCGCGTTGCTCGTGCATAACGTGACATCGATAAAGCTACAGTACTTCTTTCCCTTTCTTATAGTGTCGAAAGTTGGAATGTTTCCACTGTTCAGGATGTGGAGGTCCATCTCAGCGAGGACCCCTCTCAGTAACCTGCCTCTGTTGTCTTCGAACGAGTGACCCCACCAGGTGCTCTTCGCATTGGCGTCTCCCCCAAAAACAACAAGCTGGGAACCTAGACTTCTCCTCACCTCTTTGAGCCGTTCCAAGTAAGGCCCCAGTGGTGCTGGCCTCGGTTCAAAGTAGAAGCACACCAGCGTGATCATCCAGGCACTGGTCCGGATCCCCACCACTGCGATGTTATCAGTGGTGAGTTGCGGGTACTGTACAATATCCAGGGTTGGATCGAAGACAGCAATAGCCGCCTTCACAGTCCCTCCTCCTTGTCCAGTGTTCTGGAAGACCCTGACGCCCTGGTATGACTTCATCCTTGCCGAGTTGCCTACGTAGGGCTCCTGGATTAATGCGACTGTGGCTTTTCGCCTCGAGGCTTCGAGTATGAAGTCGTCGATTGCCAGCTTCTTCTTCTTGAGGTTCACCTGCAGCACTCTGTATGGAGTCGTGTTCCCCGGGACAACGTTAGCACTGGTACTGAGTGGTAGTCCTCGCTATATTATCCCATTTCTCTCTCACTGGGCACAAGTCACTATACACGCTATGTCCTATGCTGCCCATCTTTTCCTTTTGGCAGTTGCAGCAGGTAGGTTCTACACCGGCTATGTAATCTGGGCAACTGGCTCTTAAGTGGAGCCCACCACAGTGACTACACACGGGTTGTGTACCGGTGCAGGACCTCCTGGTGTGTCCGTACCCTAGGCACTGGGAGCACTGCACTATGGGAGACTGGTCTGCAACCCTAATGGGTTGCAGGTCCACGTGCAGCTTCCCAGCGTCCAGGGCTCGAGTCCATACCTCTGGGGAAACCCTGAGCACCACATGACAGGTGTGAGGGTTTCTTGCCGTCTTTCTATACAGCACTGCCATACGTATCCTCTCTGGGGTCAGATCTCGAAACACGTTATGGTTTCGGGATCTTAAAACCTTGAGCAGATCTTCGTCCTTATGTATCTTGAGGACGCTGTATAGAATAAGGAGCGGATCCTTATTCGGGATCCGCTCGACGGCCAGGTTCTTCATTTTAGCCTCGAGCTGTCCTTGTGCTGTCTTTCTTTCCTCTTCCGTTCTATACCCTATTATTACCTTCCTGTCCTTCGCCTTTCTAACTTTTTCAACTGTCACCCATCCTTCCTCCTCATTCGCTACTTTCCTGAGTCTCTCTATCATCTGCTCACTCGTTTCATTTTCGTCTTTAGACGTAACAACCACGGAGTGCAGCGTTGCCCGCTCCTTGGGCTGTGCTCCGGAGCGGCCCGCCACTACACCCGCATATGTTGTCATCTTTCTTTCCCTTTCTTTCTCCCTTTCATCCTGTCTTTCCATCCGTTCTCTTAGCTCATTCATCACTCTTCCATTCTCTCTTATTAGTCTCTCATTCTCTGCAATCTTTTTAAGGATCTCCTTGCTGTCGTTTTTGCCTAAGGCTGAGGTCGGGGCGACGGGGGCCAGTGTCTCCAGCATCCTATTCCTCAGCCCTGGCTGACCCTTAAGTTCATCCTCATATTCTCGGATGAGTACTTGCAGCCCAGTGGTCATCTCCTCTATCTTGGCCCTAATCTCCCTTTTTATATTTCCTGATATTGCCAGCTGGTTTTTTATAATTTTACAATTGCGCATTGCGCTTTCGTACCGACCTCTCTTTACCAACTCTGGTGACGGGGTCAGGTTAGTTGGCCCTTTTTTAGGTCTAGGAGCAAGCACTTTGGTGCTTTTTTCTTGGTTGCTCGTCACAGGGGTCTCCAATTTGTTAATGCTGTCCTTAACAAATCCCGCTGGGCTTGTACTCACTACATCCCTTTCGGCAGAGGATGACGAAGCTATGTTCGCATTGGAGGGTCCTGGCATATTCAGTGGTGTTCTGGTCATTGCCATTTTGCCAGAGGTGCGCGTAAACAGTTAAAGGTTAGGTTAGGTTAGGTTAGGTTAGGTTAGGTTAGATAGATATTAAAATATTCGGTTCTTTAAGAAAGGTATTAGGTTTCTTCAGGGTGCAGCAGCACAAGGCCACGGTAACCACTTTTCATCAGATGGACTGTGTGCTTGTTTGCCACCTAAAAAAAAGTTATAGTGGTCGATTTGAGAACCTCCTCCTTTTTTGAAGTCAGTTAAAAAGGTCGTCTCGTTCCTAGATAACGTCGTGAAAATGTTTTCTGACACATACTCACTTGCTTTCTTTCACATCCATGCTAATATTATAAATGCGAAACTCTGTTTGTCTGTATGTTACGCTTTCACGCCTAAACCACTGAACCGATTTTGATGAAATTTGGTATAGGGGTCGATTAGACCATGAGAAAGGACATAGGCTGTGTTTGGTCGCGATAACCAATATCGACGCGGGCGGAGCCGTGGGCAAAAGCTAGTTGTACATAAGTCAACCATGCCATTGTTTGCTGTATAAAATAGAGATTTTAAAGTCTAAAAAGCCCCGTTCTTCATACACTGAGTATTAAAACTGTCCAGCTGTCAATTTGGCGTCTGGCTTCGGTTCAATGTTAGAATTATGCAAGAGCTGCCTGCGTTCCGTGTTAAGCCTAAAGCCGATTAGCATACTAGGTACCGCTTTTTCGGGAGGAGAAACTTTCTGGAATAAAATGATGACTAATTTCGTTGAGTTTTTGTAACATTTTTGGTGTACCAGTCAATTAATGGCGCTATTTTTTACCCGACTGCGCGACGCAAAGGAGGGTAATGTGTTTATCAGTCTATGTATGTATGTATGTATGTATGTATGTATGTATGTATGTATGTTTGTTTCTATGTGGCGTTCTAGAGACCAAATGCATGGGCCGATTTTGATAATTCATACGTCAATCGATTCGTCCTTGCGAGTGTCACTAAAGACATGACAGTAATCAATATCCACCACAGCGACAACCAGACGCCATATTGTCAACATGAAAAAAATAAAAGTCGATGAACTATGTCAAGTGGGGTGTCGTTGAATAGGTATTTTAAAATCATCTTTAGGTTCCTTTTATCATTTTTCATTTTAAATAATAGTTTAGGATATGTAACGATTTAAAGTTGTTTAACAAAACAATAATTCTCGCTAATTTTCTTACTTATTGATTTAAGTTTTTATTTCAAGTATAAACGATATGTAAATTACAAAAAGATATACATGTATTATCATAACTAAAAAGTATAAAATAAAACAAATGATTAAAAAATAAAAAACCCTACTGCCACTGAAAAGACCAAAATAAGTTTGATAGCAGGCGGTACCCATTTGCTTTATTACTTTACAATTTACATAAACCGAATGAAAATTAATGGGTACCGCCTGCTATCAAACTTATTTTGGTCTTTTCAGTGGCAGTAGGGTTTTTTATTTTTTAATCATTTGTTTTATTAGCTTAGTGGTTAAGGATCGAGAGGTCCCGGGTTCGAATCCTGGCCATTACACTACCGACGTGAACCTACTCCTAGCACAAGCAATTTAGCTTAGTTGGAGGGGTTAGAGGGAATATTAGTAACTTCGGTTCTAATATTCTTTAAAAAAAATAACAATTTTTTTAACAAGGTCAACAAGTAACTACGAACCCTCACCTGCAACCTCAACATCTGTTGCAAAGCAGTCAATCCTCCGCCTTTTGCATTGAGTTTAACCCAGCTCCACCTCGAGACAGTTTTCTTCAGCCTAAGACGCGAGACAAACGAGGACCTGGTGCGCGATGGTTTGGTAACAATCTATGCTTGGTCAATTTCAGCTCGTCCATCACCGTAGCACCCTATGCTATCTGTAATACTCATTACACATCCAAAAAACTTGTACTGCGCGTAAAGAGAGTACATTTTGAGTATATTTTAAATTCAAGGTATGTTAAGTTCAAGAATTTGAGGATTTTTTTTAAAGGGCACATTAATATGACCTCATCTCGCCTGATGTTAAGCTAAACGCAAGGTCTCGGAAAGAGGGTCACCATCGTAAACATGTACCATGTTAACAATGATGGCACTCAGCTTGACGGCCTCACCAGATGCCTTTTCACGCCCCGCTTAAAGGACCCGGGACTGTAGGAAGAAGGAAACACGTGAGCTGGCTGGGAGTTCCAGGTCTTAGTGGTGCGGCTTAATACCTGTTGCAGGTCATAATGGTCGTTGACGAATTTGACCGACCGGAAATTTATTGTAATTCACCCCAAAAAAGCTGAAGGACGCAAAATTTCCTCTAAATCAGTAAAAAAAAAACATTTTTCCTCATGTTCAATTATTACATTATTTGAATCTCCCTTTGAAGTGACGAGGAGGACACCTATACACGCCCATAATATTAAAGAAAGAAAGAAAGAAAAGAAAGAAAGAATGCCCTATTCATAACGCTTAGAAGATGTTTCTTACAGTACACCGAGTGACGATGACTGAACAGGCGAATTTAATGTGTCACTAGGGCGTGAATTATACTGGAAAGGCGAGGTACCAAGTGTAATGCTTAATCAAAGTAAAATCGTACTTATTGACACAATTGTGCCTCTGAAGTCTCCAGCTCAAGTTCCCCTTTTTTTTGAAAATAGTACAGCCCACAAAGCAGATACGCTTGCATATTTTCATTTAAAGTTGTTTGCAAAGGTGCAACCATACCTACTTTGTCAACTGTACATATCAATATGACGTCACCTCGTCAGATTGTGAGCTGAATGAAAAGTCTTTGGAAAGAAGGTAATCTTTACAGATACCTACAATGTTTAATAGTGGCCCTAGGTTCGGCCTCAGAAACTTTTTCACACAACGCTTAAATGACCAGGACTGTATAGTACAGTAGGAACATTTGAACTAGATATAAAATTCTGAACTAGATATAAAATTATAAAATTCTATTTCTAAATCTTTTACTAATGGTAATTAAGTTCGAAATATATCGGGAAAAAGAAGCGCTCAAGTGGAACTTAAGGGGAATTTACAGGGGTGTAAGGGAACGGTCGTGGGTTCAAGTCCCCAAGAAGTTGGAAGAGCATTCCCCCGAATGCTCTTCCAACTGAGCTATTGAGCCACACCTTCAAATTTCCCTCCTCCTACTAATATTATGAACGCGAAAGTTTGTGAGTGTGGATAGGTGGATGGCTGGATGGATGTATAGATGTATGTTACTCTGTCACGTTTAAACGGCAGGAGCGATTTTAATAAAATTTGGTATTGAGTTAGCTGACACCCTGGATTAACACATAGACAACGACATCCACGCGGGCGGAGCCGCGTACATGTTGGTTATCAAAGCCAAAAGCTAGTACATATATCATAACACACCCTTGAACTGAAAAAATAAGCCGAAAGAAGTGATATCAAAGTAAACTTGTACTCCTTTTCACAAAGTTGTAAGAAAAATGTTTTGGCACTTGCAGGAAACAAGTATTGTGATGTTTCACTTAGTTCTCGAGAGTTTAACGACTTCCTCGGGACTTGGGAGTCCGGTCGCGCTTGACCGCCACTTGGGAACTAAGACAACGGAATTGTATCAGTTCAGTTTACGAGCGTAGTTCTGAGTACGAGTTACTGTGTTGTAACAAGTGTCACTGAGGTATTTTTACTATTTGTGGAATGTGAGCAAAGAGTAAAAACGGAACTCAGATGCTATGACTTCATTGTCCATGGCTGTATCTCATCCTGGCCATTACAATACCCACTCCTAGCACAAGCAATTTAGCTTAGTTGACGGGGTTATTGGGAATATTAGTAACTAGCTTTTGCCCGCGGCACCGCCCGCGTGGATGTTGGTTATCGCGACCAAACATAGCTTATGTCCTTTCTTAAGGTATAATCTACCCCTATACCAAATGTCATCAAAATCGGTTTAGTGGTTTAGGCGTGAAGCGAAGCATAAAGACAGAGTTACTTTCGCATTTATAATATTAGTACGTATAATATTAGTACGAATTTCGGTTGCCAATATTTTTTTACGAATCAAATGACACGTCGCATGTTATGATCCGTCAAGCCGTTCAGGCTGCAGGGCGTGCCAAAGAAATGGACATACATACTCGTAGTTTCAAAAAACATTACCCTCTTTTTAGCAGTCGCAATCGGGTAAGACCAGAAAAATACGAAATGGCATGGGTCCCTTCGTGGGCGAGTCCGACTCGCACTTGACTGATTTTTACTATCAAGGTAGAAAAGTAGCACTATTCCCTTAGATCAGATTTTTTGTGCGTTTAGGTTATTAATTGTCATAGAAAGTATAATTAAAATATTACAATTACATTACAGAAAAATATAATTAAAAAAAATCTTACTCTTTAAAGTTAAACGAAGAGCATCACCACAGCCCTTTTATAATTTGTTCATTCACACTTAAAAGTAATTTGAAAACTGCTTTCCTAAGCGCTTGGAAATCGTTTTCTACCTGGTTACGAACACCGCAAACCCGGTTACGACTCACGAGGGCATCGTAACGACAAAGCGTAGGTACAGTCGATAGCTAAAATTCATAACTCGGGATATTCTCGCAAGATTGTCACTTCCGTGCGCTTGGTAGAATTTCTCCCCTGAGTATACCCCACAAGGCTGGGTCAGGTAATCAATCTAATTGCAAATCTATTTAGAGCAATGTGGACGGAGGGGTGATTAAATGGAATGAAGGGGATTAAGTAACAATTTGTGGAGTGCCTGGCGAAGCACCTAAAATAAACATATACAAGAAAATCTCGGAAGGTAGGCAGAGGTGTATTAAAATTCACATTTCAGCAAATATGATTTTCGGTTCCAAGTTATAGGGTGAACCGGTTATGTATCCTAAAACCGAAATTCAAATTCCCGAATGACAAAATCCCGAAGCTCGAAACTTTCGGTATTTTGAATATTTGGTTAAACAAACGTTCGGGATTTTGAATTTCGATCTTTCGTGCGTTGGTATTGTGAAATTCGGTATTATGACCTTCGGGATTTTGATATGTAACCGGTGAACTTGTTACCGTTAAGTGAGCACTTTGTCATGGGCATTGCGTATGGGCCCTCTCAAACTAAGATGGGTGGCCCGAATCTACTCTACCAAATAAAACACGGCAAAAAACAATGTTACGAATTTATCACATAATCATAATCATAATCATTTATTTGTGGAACATAGGTTAGTTACAGATCTTATAATAATGTTAGAATGTCCTCTATATGCTACCACATTGTGTGATGTACAAATATTTTAATTTTTTACAAAGTATGTCGATGTATGCAATGTCAACGAAATAGTAGTATTAAAAATGTTAGTAGCAGTAAGTTATGTCAATGACTGCAGCATAATAATAAAATAAAAAGAAAATTAAGTCAGAAAATAAAATAGTCAAAAAAAATATTAATTAAATTAAATGTCCTTGTCACTGAGATAATCATCAATTGAGTAGTATGCTTTATCGAGCAAGAATGTTTGTACTTCCTTTTTAAACATCAGCATGTTTTTGCTAGATTTTATGGCATTTTCATATACGTTTGTACCTGCATACATATCTTGTATGGTGCTCCAGATACAAGACCCCATACAAGACGTAATAAGGCCCACCAGTTCAAAATATTTAGTTCTTTTGTACTACGACTTTTTCATTTACCCGAAATAAAGTTGGGTTTCCCGGCCGGGCGAGTATAGGAGAATTTGTTTTTTCCGTATCACGGTTGAGTGGATACGGAAGATATATGACCGTGGTCAGCTAACCAGACCACGGAAAACAATATGAAACCGGAATGTTTATGCGAAAAAACCGGAACATATCGTAGTGTCATTAAAGGGTTTCAGTTTTATTTTACCAGACTATTGTTTTTAAATATAGTCAACGATAAAAGTAACTGAATAAATTTTGGTTTATTGGTAATCGTAGTCAGTTAAATTGATTTAAAAATCATATAAACAAAATATGACATATAAAAAACCTCGTAACCGTCTTTTCTAGGGATTATAACACTAAATACTTATACATCAATTTATAATAGTCTATTGATATAGGTATGTATTCATTGTTATGCAACTTTGTCGTTGACTGTATATATGTATATAAAAAAATTGGTCCTATGTATCCACAAAATCCAGAAAGAAATATACTAAACGTAACATGATAGTTTTTCAGATTTTTTAAAACCATTTAAAAGTATAGAACGTTCACAATTTAAATCAACTGGAATTTTGTACGACTTCAATGTATTTGTATATTTTTTAGGGGAGGTTATGTCGGACTCAAACCGACTAAAACCGCACGCCGACTGTGGGTCTTGGTGCTAGGCCGGAGGTGAGGTTGTTATAGACATATCCCTCGCACCCCGGCTGACCCAGGGCCATCCCTTACGGTCCGGCCCTCATCAGGAGGGGGGACAACGGTGACCCCAACTCGCCCCCGGAATGGGGAGGCGCGCTATTTAGCGCGCCGCCGCCGTGGCCTGCTTCTGCTGGGGTGACAGGCGGCTCCAACCGTCACCCCCAGGCCCGCGCTCATGGGGGACGGAGGTCAGTCAGTGCCCTCCGACGCCCGAGTTGCCTGCGCGCGCGGGCGGCGCGATCCGCGAGTCTTTCTCGCTCGCGCCGCCTCTCCGTGAGCAGGGTGGCGAGGGTGAGAACTCTCACTCCCAGGGCCGCCACTAGCTCCCGCCTCGGTCCGGCCCATGCCGGACACTCGGTGAGCGTGTGCAGCCCCGTGTCCTCGCTCGCGTCGCAGTGATGGCACTCGGACGTTGGCTCCTTTTCGATCCGACACAGATATCTCCCGAAGCACCCGTGCCCGGTGATAATCTGCGTCAGTCGATACGAGAGGCTGCCATGTGGCCTCTCGAGCCATTCCCCCATGATGGGCCTTACCGCCTCTATGACGGCATGCCCTGCGCGTCGTTGCTCAAGTCGTCGCTCCCACTCCGCCACCATGATCCCGTGGAGCCGGGACCTCTCGGCCCGGATGTCTTCGGGCTCGGGATCGAATCCCCGCTCCCGCGCCTCCTTACGGAACCGATACAGTGCCGCAAGGGATCTCGCTTCCAGGATCCACGGTGGCGATCCGGCTAGGAGACTCGCCGCTTCAAAGGATATCGTGCGGTACCCCCTAATGGCCCTGCAGGCCATCGTCTGCTGCGGAGCATGCAGTAGTTGCACGAACCTGGCCTGCAGGGCGTCCGCCCACACGGGGCACCCGTACAGGGTCATGGACCGCACGACACCCGCGTAGAGTCTCCTGCAGGAGTCCTCTGGGCCCCTCAAGTTGGGCAGCAGCCGCATCAGCGCGTTAGCTGACACCAAGAGTTTGGGGCGCAGACTTCGGAAGTGCTCTCCGAAGTCCCACCGACCGTCGAGTACGAGCCCCAGGTATTTCAGCCGGGGCTTGATGTCGATGGGAGTACCTCTTACTATCAAGCTGGATCCCGGGGGTGGCCTGCGCCGAGGACCATGAAAGAAAAAGGCCTCGGATTTGTGCAGAGCCACCTCGAGACCCAGCCGCCTGATCCGATCCACGACTTGAGCAACAGCGGTCGTGGCCCTCTGGGTCGCCTCGCGGTATGTAGCGCCACTCACCGTCACTAGCGTGTCGTCCGCGTAGCACGTGACGGTGGCACCGAACGCGAGCTCACCGCGAAGCACCCAGTCGTATCCGATGTTCCACAGGAGCGGCCCCAGGACCGATCCCTGAGGGACACCGCACGACATCTAGATGGTACGACATCTAGATCGTAGATGACGGCCCTCTCCGTCAGGTACGCCCCGACTATGCGGCGGAGGTAGAGAGGCACATCGTGGTGCAATTGATTTCAAACTCATTAAAATTTTATCGAGTGTCAACCCTAAGGCATTAAAAGATATTGATTTCAATTTATCAGTAACAGCTCATTAAGTCGGGGTGACCCCAAGTGACCCCTATTTAAACGAATATCTTAGGCAACTATCCATCTCTACAACTCATTTTAAAAGTAGAACGTTGAAGATTCGCGTGAAATTAGTTTCTAGTTGAACCTACTTTATGTTTCGACTTTTTAATATACTGTAAATTACCATTTTCAGTACAAGAATCTAGTTTCATTGATCAAATATGATGGTTGAAATGCGGGTATATTATCTGCTCCTGCCTCTACTTTAGGAACAAAATGAGTGTGTGTGTGTATGGCCCATATTATTCAGTGATATGAGTGACACAATATTTTGCAGTGTTTATATTACATACATACATAAACTTACGCCTGTATTCCCCGAAGGGGTAGGCAGAGGTGCTAGCACCCACATTTCGTCAGTTTATGTTTAGGTCCAAATGTAATAGGTGGCGAGCCTATTGCCATTAACCGGGCACTTATGAACCTGCGATAATACACACATAACTTCGAAAAATATCGAAAAGTCATTGGTGTGTACCTTGGTAAACCTGGGATCGGACCCGAGACCTCGTCTCAGCAGTCCATTACCCATACCACTAGGCTACCGCAGATGTTTATATTATAATATAAATTAATTAATTAATTAATTGATTTTATACATATATAGATATATAATTATCTATCTATCTAATATATAAAATTCTCGTGTCACAGTTTTCGTTGCCATACTCCTCCGAAACGGCTTGACCGATTCTCATGAAATTTTGTAAGCATATTGAGTAGGTCTGAGAATCGGCCAACATCTATTTTTCATCCCCCTAAATGGTGCAGCGGGATCGGGATCTAAAAAATTGGCGGTACGAAGTTCGCCGGGACAGCTAGTATATGTATAAAAATCAATTGCTGTTCGTTAGTCTTGCTAAAACTCGAGAACGGCTGAACGGATTTACCGTTTCTTGTTCTTGAAATGTTCGTGGAGGTCTAGGGAAGGTTTAAGAGGTGAGAAAAATTGGTAATAAGAGTTCGTAATAAATAATTGCCGACAAATGCTTAAAAACAGCCCTTTTCTTTTTCCCAAATAAACGTTTTCAGTGTTTCTGTTACTCCGGTACATTTTGTGACGGTACAGCGCCTAGCCAAAACTGAGTAATTTTCGTTTTTCCGTATTCGACATGAAACTATGTCGAAGGTGCCAGCCTCCGCCTATTGGCGGAAGATATGAGTGCCCCTCCGACCGCACTGATATTGTGAAATTCATCCAGAGACAGTAATTTCTCCACTGGCTTCTGCCTTTCAATAAATACAGAGAATGTAACAACGCACGAATACGCTGATGTCAGTTACTTGTTTCACATATATTCAATCGTACGTATAAATTCGGTTTACAAGTTACTGTACTTCACAGACCGGTTCCCGTACCGCAGGAGTTGTAATTCCTGATCTTCCATCTGACATATCTGGTTGCACCGACCTCTGTGCTTGAGGGAGCTGCACTTCGACGCTAGGTCCCCCGTGGGAATCGAACCTCACCCGGCCATAGTTATCCCAGACGGTTGTAATGACATTATACGACAAATAGGTAGCGGTCTCGGTACGATAACTTGTTCCTAATCTATAAGCACGATGTTCCTCATACGCCATCATCATGTAAAGCCGCCATCGTATCACAGATTACAGGGGAGATGAGCATCAACGACTGGAGGCTATCCTATTGAAGGTATCCTCGGTCTCTGCTATGACAAGTCTCTGGTCTGCCGCCTGACTCATTACATGTGACGCTCTCACAGCCATCCCGTTTACGGTACCACGTAACATACATCAACGGACACGCGACTCAACATATCAACAGATTAATTATTAACTTACTCATATAAATTACTCAGCCCGGGATAGGAATACACATACAATATATAAATAGCACAAAACTATGTGACACAAAGTATAACAGTAATAATAGATAGTATGAAATCAACTCACCACGTTAGTCTTAATAATGTCACACTTGTAACTTACTCAAGTCTTCCGCGCCTAACTCCCGTATTCCACACCAACTCGTCAACCGCCCTGGTCTCTTGTCTAAACCCGAATGCCCCGATTCCGTGCTATCGCGAGTGAACCCCACTATCCATCCTTTTTAGTTCACATCCCCTTTTTTTACCAAGTCGATCGTTTTTATGCGCGCTTGTCGTTGCGAGTGGCGCTCTCATCATAAATAACCCCGAATTCCTCGCACTTAGGGACATTGTTCAATAGGTTTGACCCAGAGGCCATTATTTGTAGTGTTTTATGATTTGCACATGTCTGGCTTTACATTTGTATAGCGAAACCATGTCCTTTTCTTGCAAAGTTTAAGTGTCTATCTCATTTGGGGAATTTTTAACAAGGCGCCAGAGCCAGACGGCTATTAAGTGGACGACTGCTCATAAATACCGAATTACTAATGCATTGCAGATGTACCTATTTCAGTTTATTAATTCCTTATTGTTAAGTAACCAGTGTACTATCACAATTTGCATGAAGTACCAGGCTCACAGAAATTCTAAGGAATCTGGGTCGCAGGAGCCGTGTATTCTTGCGAGAGATATGCTTTTGGCAATCTCACCTCCGGCAACCAAGGACCCAAGACGGCGTGCGTTTTAGTCGGTTCGAGTCCGACATAACCACCTCCACCGGCTCCGTGGGGGTGGTATCCGTGGGGATTTATCGCACGATAAAAAAAGGAGTAGTGTATTCTAAACTTCTTTATTTTGAACCTAACGCAGACGAAGTCGCGAGCAAAAGCTAGTTATCAATAATTATGTTTTTAAAGTGTGTTGTTAGCCTTAATACTATAGCCGTGAGTATAAAATGACATCTAATATATAAAATTCTCGTGTCACAGTTTTCGTTGCCATACTCCTCCGAAACGGCTTGACCTATTTTGATGAAATTTTTTGTGCTTATCCGGTATCTATGAGAATCGGCCAACATCTATTTTTCATCCCCTTAAATGGTGCAGCGGGAACGGGATCTGGCGCCACGGGTGCAGGGAAAAATTGGCAGTACGAAGTTCGCCGGGACAGCTAGTATATGTATATAATGCTAAGTTTTGGGAAAGATATTACCCTATTTGAGGGTTTGGGGGGTCATAAAATGAAATAGCATCTGATGAAAATTTATGGGACGGAAAAATTAACATCCCGAAGGAGAGTCCAAGCTAATTTGAACTGTTAGCTTTTTCACCTTCTGACCAACTGACAAGGCTCTGATGAAGGTATTCTTTTGTGATAGGAAGAAATAATTTAACTGTTTATACTGTTGATTGATGGCACTTGGTGGAATCTGCTACACATATTGAGTAAGGCATTTTGTACTTTTCCACTTAATATTATTATTCACCTGACCGGTTTCGGCTCACGGCATTCTCAAAGGTATGATGTAAAGTAACTGTTTTTAAGGTTTTTAAAATATTATTTAACTATATTTCACATGCGGTTAGTTTTAAAATTATGCATACCAGCCTCAATTTTTTTCCCAATATTTGGGGAAATATTTCATTTTCCCTGAAAAATAAATGAAAATAAATGAATGAAATTATTATACAAAGTGTATGAAATGTCAAGATATTGAAATTGAATTAAATTAAATTAAATAATTGTCAAATTTTTGAAATAAAACCACTTTTTACGGATTCTATCGCGATATATTTGTTGTTATTACTTTTAAACCCGACGTTTCGGCTGCTTTGCAGCAGCCATTTTCGCGGTGTGACTCACGATGGTAGTTGTCACATAGTTTGAAGTATAAGTTATCTCAAAATACCCGAATCATGGTGAATTATTGGTGTTCGTATTTACGCAGAATGAGCTCACTGTGTTAAGTCTTGCTGGATTTTGCTGCTTACTGGGTTTGATTAAGTGGATGACTGGGTCCCAAGCTGGTGGTACGGTCCATCCATCCTCTCTATTAAAATTTGGGTGTTTTTTAATTTCAATAGCCTCGCGGATCATTCTAGGAATATATCTGTGTTCTTTGGCGAGTATCTGTGGTTTATCAAACCTTAGGTAATGGTTGGTGCCTTTTTGCGCGTGTTCACATACAGCTGACTTTGTTGAGCGTTGGTGTTTTATGTCAGCTATGTGTTCTTTGACCCGAGTGCCAATGCTTCGCTTGGTTTGACCAATATAAGTGGTTTTATTTCAATGAGTGACATTCGCGTAAACTTCAGAAAATATCATGTCAAATTTTTGATAATGTCCATAATGCATATAACGCACATAATGTCCATAATGTTCATAATGCCCACTTTTTTCGAAGAATTTATAAGTAGGTATACATTCCCCTTGACCCCCTAGCTAATCTGAACTGCTTGTGGTATGAGTAAATTCAGGTCAGTAGCGTAAAAGCCAGAATTCGACCCTATAGACTAATGAGTCATTCCGCTGCTAGACAAAAGCCTATCTAAATTCTTCCATTTTTTAATATTTGTTCGGCCAATCAGGTTTCGTCTTACCTGCCCATACTAATATTATAAATGCGAAAGTAAGTCTGCCTATCTGTCTGTCTGTAGTTACGCTTTCACACCTAATATCACTGAACAGATTTTTATGAAATTTGGTATAAGGGTAGATTAGACCATGATAAAGGATATGTTTGGTCGGCTATGACCGACATTCACGCGGTTGGAGCCGCGGGCAAAAGCTAGTAATATTATAAATGCGATGGTAACTCTGTCTGTATGTATGTTACGCTTTCACGCGCTTAACAGATTTTGATGAAATTTGGTATAGGGGTAGATTAGACCTTGATCGCCGACATCCACGCGGGCGGAGCCGCAAGCAAAAGCTAGTTATAATATACTTCAAAAAGGAAAGGATTGCATACTTATTTCAGTTGCACCTACAACACTATAAATATACCATTACAAATTATTACTCCTGAGTATTCAGTTAAATCGAGCCGTAAAATGTCCAGGTCGAAATTGCATCCAGTTCGTGAGAGGTCAACGGCCGTTAAATTTTATTGCGCTTGACTTTTATTGTAGGCTAGAACTATTGCATTACCAAAATGTCATTAACTATATTGCCAGTCATTAACTGGATATTTATGTAGCTCCTGGTATTTGACTGCATTCGTTTTCATTTTGTTTGTTAAAATATGTCGAGTTTTGGACCTTGGAGTCGCCTTTTCGATTTTATCGATAAAAATTCACCTTTTTGGATCTCCTGAATTGCTTTAGTTTTTTTTAATAAGGGACACGTCAATTTGCCTTCACCTCACCTGATGGTAATCTAAAGGTAAAATCTCGGAAAGAGCCCCATCGTAAACATGTACCATGTTAACAGTGGTGGCATTCAGCTTGACGGCCTCATCAGATGCTTTTTCACGCCCTAGCTTATAGGACCCGGGACTGTAGGAAGAAGGAAACCCGTCAGCTGGCAGGGAGTTCCAGGTCTTAATAGTGCGGCGTAGGAATGAGTTACCGAAACGCTTGGTTTTAGAATTTTATTTAAAGGAAGACACCATCACATGTTAACCAGCTCAATTTATCTCACGCAATCAACGAGGATGTGCTATGGTAATACACATAGCTATTGCCCGCGGCGACATAGCCTATGACGTAATCCTATGGTCTAATCTAGCTCAGTACCCAGTTTCATCAAAACACGGGTTATTTCATCATAACAAACGGACAGAGTTTTTTTACGACATTTATATTTCAGTATTTAATTTAAAATAACATAATATATCAAAGAGGTACCGTGAGAACTCCACTCTTTATATCAACAGCCTATTCACCAAGCTATCTTTGTTCCTAATTCGTTGAGCAAGAACCCTTAAACCGCAGCATTTAAGCCTTAACGAACTAACTCAACCGAGCGCAAAAACACAGCCTACTTTTGTAGGTGGTGTACCAAAAATAGACTGAAAACTTTCATCGGACAAGTTCCGTGTGAATGTACTTTTTGTTCCTATTGGACGGGAACCGCGGGCAGGCTATAAAAGGTTATGGTCAGACACAATTCGTCTATTGGAATTACAGGGTGATATGGTTAGGGTTAAGTCACTATGTGGGCCACATATTGAGAACACTTATACTGTTTCTACAATATTTATTATATTGAATCTGACCGAATTCGCGTTACGGCATTCTAAAAGGTTTACATTTGGCAAAGTTTTTGTATATTCTAATTCCTAATCCGTATAATAAATACTGTTGAAAAAGTACAAGTGCTCTCAAGTGGCGCGGCGGTAGTGCACGCGACTGCCACGCAGGAATCGATTCCCGCTCAGTGCAAATATTTGTATGCATGAATATGGCTATTTGCATTTTTCTGGGTGTTTCTATATATAATATGTATGTATTTACAAAAAAAAAGTATATAAGTATGTTTATCCGCATTCTAGATTCAATAACACAAGCTATGAAAGCTTACCATGGGTCTAGATAGCGTTGTGTAGAATGTTGTGAAATATTTATTATATTATTATTATTATAATATGTGTAACAATAAATTCCACCAAGTGCCATTCTATCAACAGTATAAATAGTTTCACTATGTGGGGTTTTCGATGTGAAACATTTTAGGTAGTCATTGCACCGAATGGAGGCAGGCTTCCGCCACCTACGTGCTCTGAGGGGAGAGCGTGGGATTCGTTGAAAGAGCTCATCAAAAATTAATAATACCTGCCATAGCAGAGGTGGTAAAATATTGTCACTGAGGTTTCACATCTGCAATTAAGATGGTGTTCATCAGCTTACTGTGTTGGTACACGTTGGAGGAGATTAGGGCCACCCCAGATCTTCCTGTGGTTATGGTAAAATGCAACTAAGAAATAGAGCGGTTCTCTATCCGATAGTAAACATACAACCCAAGACAAATGCCCGCTAGACGGCAATATACTCGCGTCGTGGGAACAAAAATCCTAATTGGCGAAACGTGGGTGCTAATACACCTCTGCCTACCCCTTCGGGGATTTACAGACGTAAGTATATGTATGTATGTATGTAAGATTAGCTTTTAGTTTAAATACGGAATGACAAATTCTATATTTTCCGTGAAGTGAGAGTTCACGGAAGTGTTCTAGTTCGATAAGGTTCACGGAAATGCCAGGATACTCAATGAAAGGAATAAAAACAATCTATCGTCGAAGGAGTATGCAGAGCTGTTCCTGTTTTAACAATCCCGTCTTCCTCATCATTATTTCAACGTTGAGTCCCAATTGCATTCAAGACGTCACTTCAAAGTCCAGGGTCTGCTTTACTTTGCCTCCACTTTTAGACATTCCTGGCTGTGAGACCTTTGACGCGCATGCCACCTCAAGTATAAATCCGTCCTTGTCACTGCTATAAATATGAACCATGAAACTGCCTTTATTACTTCGAAACTCCATTAAATATTGAACTAGTTCAGCTACATCCTGTACTAAAACTCTAAAAACCTCGTGAACCGTGATTGGTTTTCTGCAGTAAATACTATCACAAGCGTCGTTCGACTTCTATTACGAGTTGAGAGAAATTAGTTTTGTAGCTAAGGTCTCTTGGAAATAGACATTTCCAATAGTGTGAACAGTTTTATGTATCTAACACTATTTCTTGAAATTTTATACTTTTAACTTAAAAATCTTCTTGATTTCTGTGGCGGTAAAGCCTTTGACTGCTATGGGTATTAACTTTTCCCGACTCGTATACCTTCTCCAGACAAATTCAAATCATTGCATTGGTCTGATAATGTATCTATCTATATAAAGAAACGAGGTTGAAGTTTTTTTTAGTAATGTTAAAATAATAGTGTTTTCTAAATTGAAATGATTCGCTTCACTAAATTCACTTCATAACAATTCCAGAAATAATAGTCGTCAATTTATTTATGTGCGTTAGGGTGGGATTGAACCCTATTTGGGATAGAAAACCCTACGATATTTTGATAAATTATGTTTATATATTTTGATAAATTGATAATTTTTGTTTCTGGTTGTCTGTCTATCTTTCTGTCTGTTTGTTCCAGATAATCTGTGTTTTTGACGGAATTTATACCGTAGATAACTGATATTAGGTATATAGTGTAAATTGGCCGCTTTTATTTTAGAAAAAGTGCCAGAATTCCACGCAAAAACACCATATATTCAAGTAAACATACCCTCTCCTAACTCCGCCACAGTCTGATAAACACAAAACAATACATGACAAATTGGATACAATACAAATAATAGATATACAGATCTGAAATGACTAGACGGAATCCATCTCGACTGCGCGAACACGTTCAATATTCCTCACGATCCGTGGAATGACAATTCGTAATTCAGAAGTCTAGAAATCCGGTGATCCGGTTTGAGATCCGTCAATGTGTCTGTGCGTTCAGTAAATAGCACGATGTAGAATAAATAGGAGCGGATCACAACTTATTGAATGTGTAGTCTTTACATACAACCAGCAATTTTTTATCTTTGGTTTTTTTATGTTCAGTCACATTCAGCCTATGTTAAGAACCTAGAGAGGTTTCCAGATGACATGAATCATCATTACAGATAGATTCCACAACATTCTAAACAACGCTATCTAGACCCATGCTTAGCTTAGCTTAATAGCTTGTGTGTTATGGAATCTAGAATGCGGATAAACATACTTAGATACTTTTTTGTTGTTGTAAATACATACATATTATAAATAGAAACACCCAGACCAATGCCAATAGCCAAATTCACGCATACAAATATTTGTACTGAACGAGGATCGAATCCGTGCCTCCTGTGTTGACAGTCGCGTTCACAATCACCACGCTACATAGGTTGTCAAAAATGGCTGTTTAGGCGTTTCATAGTAATATTTAGACATACCACGGTTCGTTCCGTAAAATAATGTTAAGCATCAGTTATTTCAAATTATGGTATTCACACCATGGCATGGTAAAAAACACCGGAGGACTCTTTTGTTCGTACCAACTATCAAAAGTAGATACACAATAAATAAGTAAATATTTCACAACATAAAATAAAGAAAATATAAAATAAAGATACCGATACATTTTATTTGTAAATAAATAAATAAATATTCCACAACATTCTACACAACGCTATCTAGACCCATGGTAAGCTGAACTAGCTTGTGTTATGGAATCTAGATTGAAGATGAACATACTTAGGTTACTTATAGGTTTTTTTTTGTAAATACGTACATATATAATATGAAACACAAAACATAGAAACACCCAGACCAGAGATACAGAGATACCATTCTAAGACCTTCCATACAACTCTAGCTATAATGAAATTAATTATAGGTAAAATACACGTTATCGAATACAAATAGGGAGAAATACATGTAAACATCCATCCGACAGTAAACACGTCATGACAAAGTGCCTGCTTTAAAATTGAGTATGAAGTTCGCCCCCCCCTTTACGTGGAATAGAAAATCATACTCGTAGTTGGCGAAGCTTAGAAATTAATACAACTCTGTAGGCGAACTAAAATTTCGAAAATTTACAGGCATGAATTGCACATGTATCTATGAATATAAAATAAAGATACCGATACATTTTATTTGTAAATAAATAAATTAATATTCCACAACATTCTACACAACGCTATCTAGACTCATGGTAAGCTTAACTAGCTTGTATTATGGAATCTAGAATGCGGATAAACATACTTAGATTTTATTTTTCGTAAGCTCCTATACCAGTGCAAATAGCCAAATTCGTGCATACAAATATTTGTACTGAACGGGGATCGAACCCGCGCCTTATGCGCGGCAGTCGCGATCACTACCGCCACGCCACAGAGACTGTAAAAACAAACATGATGTTAAACAGCCAAACAAAGGTCTACCAAATAATAACTGACAGTGAAAAAGGCGAGTTCACACAAAACCTCAGCTGCACGATAGTAGGTACTCAATGAATCCACCATGACGATATCGACTTCCCTCAATATTGTACAGTCAGCATCAGATAGATATTCATGGTTATTTATGCCTATTTGGGACTTCACGCGATAAAAACATTTCACTTTTGCCGAAGTTTCGGGTGCGATGCTGCACCCGTGGTCACAACTTGACTGGCCGGTGAGGGTGGCGTGGTGTACGCGGAATATTTTTTGTGCGTCTACCCTCCGTTACTTTCAGAATGAAAGTAAGGCTGGCGACACACTACACTAACTACGTCAGTTTTAGACAGATGTAAACGAGTAAAGTACTCAAAATTATTTTAATTTTCGCACCTTACTGTGGTCTGATTGTCCTGATATTTGGTACACACCTTTAGTTCAGCCAATAATAAAATTTGAATTAATAAAGACGGCCTAGTGTGAGTCGGACTCGCGCACAGAGAGGGAGGGAGGTCCCGTAACGTAAGCTAAATAAACCGCATTATATTTGAATTCCGTTGACTTAGAAGTTTGATTTTCGCACAGTTATAAGAAGCTGAATGTATTTTTATAGCATTTATTATGCTAACTTTAAAATTCGAAAACATTGGGAAAAATGAAATGCTCAAGTGGGACTTGAACCCACGACCTTTCCCTTACAGGGAGAATGCTCTTCCAACTGAGCTATTGAGCCGCACCTGAACCACTTCATTCCAAATATAAGTTGTTGACTAGAGTATGTGGTGTGAATTTTAACTTGATACGTTCACGCATTCCTGAGAAAAGGTCTTGACAGATAAATAGATAGATATACAGACGGACAATGAAGTTAAGTCAAAGTCAAAAATCGTTTATTCTGCATAGACCATTAAATCGGAACTTACAAAAACGTCAATACAACATAAATATTAATTACTATTTAACAAATGGACCACCGGTTCGACACGTGGCCCAGAGCTGAGAAGACTCCGGCAAGAAACTCAGCGGGCATTTTTTTTGGTCTATTTACAAACATTTACTTAGCCTAAAACTTATGTTCTAGATACAATGCTTTGCTTGAGTAGCATAGCTGAGCAAACAGCTCATTTCCAAGCTTGTTTCTCATAAATATATTCATGGATTTTATAATAGCCTTTCTGGCACAGTTTACTCTTATCCTATACGGGTTCCGTTTTTTTCATTTTGATGTCGGAACCCTAAAATTTGCTCTTAATATCTTGGTATTAAGATCATTTTGAGACCCAGTCAAGATCTTTCTGACACTGACTGTACTAGTAAATTATGCAAGACTACAGTGCGGATAACACAGCCTTCCTGTCAATTGACTTTGTTTCACGTCGAATAGTTCGAGGCTGTAATAGAAAAAGTTTTTTTCTGTTATTGGGGTTGGCTGATGCGAGTGCAGGTTGGATTTCAAATTATGTACGTGTCGTTGTTTTTGATTCTATTGTTATTTATTTTGTAGTTGTTATGGATGTGTAAGTTAGAATGGTGTAGTCCATTTAGAGCACCCAGCTGAATAGCACCTGAGTGAATAGCACCTAGCCTTGTCCACGAAGAGCACATACCAGTTAGCGGGCTAGTGGTATGTATAGGGTGGATACTAACTCAGAACGCGTGTTGTAGCGACCCCAATTGAGAGTAACTGACGTTTCTAAGCCTGAGGATCGCGTTCTCTATTTCTTCCTTTTGGTTTAGTTTTCCTTGGCTTACTACTCTGTCAAGAAAGTACCGGGAAAAAACGAAAAACACGTTTCATACCCAAATTACTAGTTAAAATGGTACGGATCGACTCGTGAGATACAGAAAGTTCGGCAGCCATCTCTCTCAAACTTGAATGAGGATTTTCAGTCACTATTTCCTTCACTTTTGCGATGTTAACTTCAGTTGCAGACGTTTATGGCCTACCAGAACGAGGCAAATCTTCCATCACACCTCGACCGCTTTTGAACGCTTTGTACCACTCATAAGCACGTGTTTTTGATAAAGTCGATTCACCGTAAGCCTTCTGTAACATTTTCAGTGTCTCCGAACATGAAGTTCCATTGGCGATGCAAAATTTAAGACAAACTCTTTGTTCGATGTTTTTGTCCATTATGAAATTCGCAATACACACTAGATATTATAAAACTAAAAACAGCACTGTTTTTAACATAAATGACAGATGCAACTCAAACTCCGCGCCAAAATGGAAAGCAGTTGTGCCAATCAAACAACAACAAAAAACAACAAAAATTTGAATTTGGAACCATAAACAAAACATTCATTCCCGATACTTTGTTGACTGAATATTTGTCTATAGAAGCAACTGGCACTTGACTTTCAACTCCGATAGTAAAATCTGCGCCACACCTTGATTATTAACCTATATTCGTTACTCTGTTTACTTTATATATATTATGTTATTCGGCGAATAAAATAAAATGAAATATCAAACTCCTGGCGTGATGACATGGTAGATACAATGACACGCTATAATCCTCTTCATCAACCTGGTTTTTTTCTCTGTTGTATCCAAATCTAGCACTTCAAATTTGTTTATTTTCACTTTTATTCAAATTCAAAAAAATCATTTATTCCATGGTTACAATCTAATGAACACAGTACAATATGATCCAATGGTATTAAAATAAAGTTTTATGTAATCTGGTACCTAGCTTAAGATTAAACTTGTGTTTAGGGTACCAGGGTGCCTGTAACCTATCATCATTAATTGGGATACAAATAGTTCGGTGTTCAAGCGTCTTTTGTACATGCCAACAAGTACTTCGTCAAGTCAAAAATAAAAACAAAATGGGATTTATGGGATTGACTGTTGTCTTAACTCTTGCGGAAAGCCTACTATAGAACACTACGGAAGAAGCTGTCTTGGCTTACATGTTAAATTGACTCAGACCCAAAAATTCTTTTACCTCGGTGTCTATGTGCACTATCACTACGTAGGCTTGGATGAAGTCATCAGTGCAAAAAAGGCATGTTCAATTTTCATATTATTTTAATCTAGCTACTCTAAAAATCTAATCATAACACTACCAAGAGAGCTAGTTCGCTTTCAATTACCGTTTCAATATTTCTAACACACAAGGCAATATACTAGGCAGGCGCGAAGTGGTTGGAGCGTCTAATAGGCCTTTGTAACATACACCTTCTCGGTTTCAAGTAGTTCAAAGGCTGTCTTGATACAGTTTCCTTGTGTGGCACACTTCAAAAACAATCGCGCAGTCTATTGAGGAATTGCTAATTTCGTTGTGAGCTGAATTTGTTCTTTAATCTATATAGATACAAGTATCAATACGTTAAGCAAAGGAAACTTTTGCTTCTTTTATTTTCATTTTTTTTTTCTTTTTGTATTGTAGATTTGAGTATACTATGTTGAGTATTTATATAGGAAAATTAGTGGACATTTTTGGATAATCAATGTTGAACAAATTTTGAAGAAAGTTGGCATATAGATTCTTGCCGAAGGGGTAGGCAGAGGTGCTAGCACCCACGTTTCGCCCGTTTATGTTTAGGTCCCAATGTAATAGGTGGCGAGCCTATTGCCATTAACCGGGCACTTATAAACCTGCGATAAATACAGACATAACTTCGAAAAGCATCGAAAAGTCATTGGTGTGTGCCATGGTAAACCTGGGATCGAACCCGAGACCTCGTCTCAGCAGTCCATTACCCATACCACCATTCCTCTATTAACACTTACGGTTATTAAGTAACCGTTTTTGTTCAGGGGTACAGGAATGGGAAAAGTACACGACTTACAAATGAAATAAATTATATTTTTCCACCTTGACTCATATTTATTACCTACCTGGGTAGATCGAATCGTATAAGGTTTTTTCTACCAGTGAATTCTTTGCAGCAACTCAGAAAAATCACTCAGTTGACGGAAATTAGCCTTCATAATGTAACAGGCGAAATGTGAATGCTTATAACATCTCTCTACCTACCCCTTTGAGATAGCAGTAAGTATATACCACACAGTTTCTACAAACCTTCAGAAGTTTGCAATCTCCCTTCATCACTACATCACTGCCACTTAACAAACTTTCCCTAAAAATAAAGAACATCAACCCCAAAACTCCCAAGATTAGTCTGCTCATTACCCCTCAAATCTCACCAACAACCTCCCAAGTAACACATTAACTGCTCCAAGATTCAAAGGTCAGGCTAAGCAGAACAAAATTAGCTTTTTAATAATTAAAAATGTAAGGGTAGGCGTGTAATAACTCGGCTGTGACAAAAGCGGGTCATTAAATTTAATATTTTACGCTGTAGCGTTAGTTTTGCCTCTCGACCTGGTTGCCGAGTTAACGTACACTGGGGTTCAGGATTTGGGGAACTGTTGTTAAACTTTTAAACTGCGTTGAGGGATCGTTGCAAGATTTGGGACTTTATGAATTTGTGATGTACACTCTCATAGGAACTTATGAGTTGAGGATATCTTTGTTTCAATGTTATTTATTGTCATCATAGTCTTGGGCCTGGTTGAATCTAAAAATTGCACTTTAGTTCTCGGGGTCTACTTTCCTACTCTTTCTCTTGTAGTCGATTGCATCCAAAGTTTACAGTTTGGTGACCAGCTTATTTCATTTTTGATTGGTTTGTAGAATTTTGCGAAAGATCGAGCCGAGTATTTAAGGTTTGTAAAGGTCAGAAAACTGAGCTGTCAAATCCGAGTTTGACTGGAGCCAGTTTAAGAGCTTTGTTCATTTACTGAATAACACACTTGTATATTTCCACTGAGTGTATTTTATTTCTAAGTTTATTTTATTTATTTTTAGAAATAATATAAACTCAGATGAAAAGTACAAGTGTGTTATTCAATTTGTGTAGCAGATTCCACCAAGCGCCATCAATCTCCAGTATAAACAGCTTTCTTCATTGTTTGGCAGGTGCACGGAGTATCATCACGAAGAGGGCCACTGATAGAGATGGCCCTGGGTCCGACAAAGTGCGAGGGATATATCCAAAAACCTCACCTTCGGTTTTGAACTTTGATCCACAGACGGCGTGCGTTTAAGTCGGTTCGAGTCCGACATAACCTCCCAGCCCAGGAGTGAGGGGTGGGGGTTTGTGGGTATCCGCGGGGATTATCCGCACGTAAAAGAAAAGGTGCACAGACTATCAGTGGGCCCCAAAAGGAGTTGAAACGCAGTATTGATATAATGTACAATTCATTATTATATCCATCCATACGTTCACGCCTATTTCCCTCCGGGGTAGGCAGAGACCACAGCCAGTCATTTGACTCTATCGTTACATACTTCACGAATTTCCTCCACTGTCATTAATCCTTTCATGCAAGCCCACCGCTTTCGCGTACATTATTAATATTTTAGAAATATAAATCAGAAATGTTATGACAAACTGCATAAAAGGAATCCACAACTAACGTACCGTGTCATATAATTTCAGACTGTTTGAGCCAGTTTCGGATTTTGTAGATTTTTTTAGCTGCAGTCCGGTTTAATTTGAAACCCGACTAAGGCAAACACCGCTGAGGCTTTGATAGCAGTGCTCTAGTGCTCGAAGTAATGGCCTGGTTTGGTTTTCGAGCATTGATGAATAAATTGAAAGCTCGAGTTAGCGATACGATAAATGATTTAATCCGATATTGAGTACTTTATAATTATGTTTATTTGAAAGAGTATTAGTAGTATATTCGTTTCATTTAGGTAATATTGTTTGAATGATTTATAGCATTTAAGAGATTTTTCCCCCTGTAAGAGAAAGGTCGTGGGTTCAAGTTCCACTTGTAATTTTGCATCTAAAAGTTGAATTGTGTGGATGTGGGGATCGGGTTTGGCATTCTACTATAATCAATAAATCAATGTAGTCCATTGCAGTCCACTATACAACAGTATTTGAATTTTTTATTATATTTAATGACGATTTACCATGAATAATAGGATGCGAGTCATCATTCTCTGAGCATCTTTCCAACTCAGTTAGCGATATAGAATCAGACTCGACGGATTTTCGAGAGCTCCTGTAATGCAGCTGGGTCCGACATTTCAATTTCAAATAAATCAATCAATCAATCTCAAAATTCGTAGTAGTAGCCACGTGGTGCGAATAATAAGTATCAGTATGAGTCTTTTTCCTATACACAGTGTGGCTCAAGGTATTATTAGTATTTCTGATAGCAAGAACATCTAGGAAAGCCACACTGTGTATAGGAAAAAGACTCATACTGATAGGTACTTAAACGGTGAATCTCACCACCACCCTAAACAGTTAGCTACCGTAGGAATGTCTTTGTTTCAGAGAGCCCGTGGGATCTGTGACAAGAAACACCTGAACGCTGAGCTTCAACATGTCAAGCAAGTACTGCAAGACAACAAGCTCAAACCACCGCGCCTGAGTCACAGATCCCGAGAAAAACCAGCCACGGTCGAACGCCAGCCTGCTGTACTACCGTATGTACGAGGGGTCACTGACAAGATTGGCTACATCTTGAAGCGAGCTTCAATCAACACATACTATAAGCTGCCAACGAAGATAAGTCAATTTTTACCATCTGTCAAGTGCCAACTACCTCTACAAGATGCAGGGTCTACAAAATAGACTGTGACTGTGGGCTCTCATATATTGGTCAAACCAAGCGAAGCATTGGCACTCAGGTCAAAGAACACATAGCTGACATAAAACACCAACGCTCAACAAAGTCAGCTGTATGTGAACACGCGCAAAAAGGCACCAACCATTACCTAAGGTTTGATAAACCACAGATACTCGCCAAAGAACACCGATATATTCCTAGAATGATCCGCGAGGCTATTGAAATTAAAAAACACCCAAATTTTAATAGAGAGGATGGATTGACCGTACCACCAGCTTGGGACCCAGTCATCCACTTAATCAAACCCAGTAAGCAGCAAAATCCAGCAAGACTTAACAACACAGTGAGCTCATTCTGCGTAAATATGAACACCAATAATTCACCATGATTCGGGTATTTTGAGATAACTTATACTTCAAACTATGTGACAACTACCATCGTGAGTCACACCGCGAAAATGGCTGCTGCAAAGCAGCCGAAACGTCGGGTTAAAAAGTAATAATAACAAATATATCGCGATAGAATCCGTAAAAAGTGGTTTTATTTCAATGAGTGACATTCGCGTAAGCTTCAGAAAATATCATATGTATATAGTTTCTCACTGCTTCAACTTTTTATTTTCTTTCTCTTAACACGACACTGAAAACGAAACACATGCACTTAATATTAAATACTTCAACTATGAAAAGGATTAAGTGCCTGTGTTTCGTTTTGTTAGCCTATTGTTTGAGAACCAATTATCCCCGATATCAATACCTAAATGAACAAACAGACAGCCAATACAGTGCTATGCCAATACTCCAGGGCTGGCAGGTAATCAGGCAAGTACTCTGAGTTATTGGGCGATCAGCTAATTGCTTGTTTTAATACTATTGAGTAATTTATTCGCAGGAGTGGATTGTTTTCCTCCGGCGTAAGAATGCCTTTTATATTGATTGTGTATTACTCAACACCTTTCTTTGTAATTGAACTGTTTTTATCCGACTGTGGTGAAGAAAAAGGTGTATAACAGGATTGTAGATTGTGGAATTTAACCCAAGGCACAGAGTAGATAATAGTACTAGCGTACCCAAGGATAAGAAATGTGAAACAAATAATATGCAAACCATAGTTCTTACCATTTTAATAATACTAGGAGCGTAAAAAAGGGGATTTTGTTTACCGTGGAGGAAATCCTTCATGGATGTTATGCCGGACTAATACCGACTAAAAACCCCCACGCTAACGTCCAGCAGCCTATGGTTGGGAGAAGTAAGCCCTCGGAAGGATGTCAGGACTTCCATCAGACCTACGGCCACAATGGTTCGGCTCCGAGGTGTTATCCCGCTTCTTAGGGGGGAGGGGTGTGCGTGATTTGTACCATATTGAAAGCACTAACTTCACCTAACTTACTCCATTTATACTCACGTCTTTAGGCAGGTAGGGGTATTAGTACCCATGTTTCACTAATTATGATTTTGGGATGATGCCTATTGCCGTCTAATGGGCCCTTTGTCTTGTGCCAGCCCTAACTTACTACTTACTACTAATCATAAATACTTTTACTACGGTACTTACAAGGCATAAAAGTTTATTAACTCAGTATCACCAATGGCGGACACATAAAAATGATTTATTAACCTGAACAGCTCGTAAAAGTATTCATATTGAAGGCTGCTTGCAAACTGGCTCTATCAGAAGATGTCGCGTCGGAACTTAGCTGACGTCACCGTTATGACGTACGAAAATCCCCGGTAAGGTCAACACTTTTAAATAACAGATTTATTATGTATTTACGCCTTTTTTTTAAAGAATCTTGGAATCGAAATTACTAATATTTCCGCTAACCCCTCCAGCTAAGCTAAATTGCTTGTGTTAGGAGTGGGTTCACGTCGGTAGTGTAATGACCAGGATTCGAAACTGGGACCCCTCGATCGTAAGGCCGACTCGTTAACCATTAATAAGTTGTGGAGGCCAGATGGCAGTCGTAGTTCAAATGTGTCGTAGTTAGGCTGGAAAAAGTGAACACCGGAGTTCAAAGTGAAGGCCTGGGACCAGATTTACACAAGGATGATGATGGTATGACAACCTCTGCGGCGTAGCGGTAGAGAACGCGGTCGTTACGCAGAAGGCGCGGATTTAATCCCCGCTTAATGCAAATATTTGTATGCATGAATACTGGTATTTATTTGCATTAGTCTGCTCGTACTTTGTAGAGCACGTTAAGCCGTCGGTCCCGGTTGCCATACGAACATCTATGGCAGTCGTTACGGGTAGTTGGAGCCCTCAAAAGTCCAACAACTGGTCTAGCAATGCTTCTATATCACCTTTGGATTGTGGAGGTCAGATGGTTTTTCTCTGGAACTTAAAGCCGCGTCCGCACGCTTGCCAAACCTAAACAAGCCGTCACAAATTCAAACGTGTGGATAAGGCGTTTGATTTGGTTTGTGTAGGTTTGCAAGCGCTTCTAGAAGTGTCGATTTTTTTGTCACAAATCAAAGGAATTTGCCGCAAGCGCTTGCGACTCGTCCACACGTTTGCGTACACTCAGTCTCGATTGTGTAGTGGCGGCGTACAGACGTATGGGTCGTCTTGAGTACAAATATGAGTGACTGGTCAAATGGTCAAATGAAAACATTTTGAACTTCCTGGAATGTTACCAGGCAGAACCATGCATTTGGGACCCGGGAAATACTGATCACAAGGACAAAAAAAGTAGCTGATACATGGTGTCGCCTTAGTGCAATCCATACTAATATCCATACTTTAATAATATAAATGCGAAAGTAACTCTGTCTGTCTGTCTGTCTGTCTGTCTGTATGTTACGCTTTCACGCCCAAACCACTGAACCGATTTTGATGAAATTTGGTACAGGGGTAGATTAGACCTTGAGAAAGGACATAGGCTATGTTTGGTCGCGATAACCGACATCCACGCGGGTGGAGCCGCGGGCAAAAGCTAGTAATATTTTAAATGCGAAAGGAACTCTGTCTGTCTGTCTGTATGATACGCTTTCACGACTAAACCACTACACCGATTTTGATGAAATTTGGTATAGGGGTAGATTAGACCATAAGAAAGGACATAGGCTATGTTTGCTCGCAATAACCTAGTATTTAATAAGCCAGTTAAGGAACTGAAAAGTAAGAAGGAAATTCTTATGGTCACCTTTAGGAAGCATTTTTTTATTTTTCGTTTCCTTTCACTTATTTTCTTGTATTTATAATAAAAAATAACTTAAGCCAAGTTATATTGCCGCAATCTCAACGTCCGTCATGCTTGCTTCTTCAGAACACAATGTCTCACTCGCAAGCACTCGCAAGCGTGTGGTGGTCTGTCAAATCAAGCCAAACGTTTGTAGAGGTTTGGAGTTTGCGGCAAGCGGCAAGCGTGCGGACGCGGCATAAGAGCTACGCTCTTGTCGGTGGAGTAATCGCCACTCTTCTCTCTGCTCCGCCAATCCTTTCACCTCCTGATACGATGTGACTTGTATCTTTTCCTTTATCTGTGCCATAAATGTTCCTCTTGGCCTACCTCTTCCTCTCTTTTCTACCTTCCCCTCTATGATGTTTCATGATTTATTAATTTGAATTTTGTATGTGTGCGATTAATCCGCAATAAAAACCACTTTTCTTTTTATATGACTTCAAACCTCAAAAACTAGACCATACAGTACAATTAACAACACAAGTTATTGAACATAAAATATTTATGAAACCTTTATTACTTTGCACTATACAAATAAAATTGATGTAAAGGTAATGTTATAGTCTCTAGTGAATATTATTTAATATACACACCTTAAAACTACCTAGCAATATTTAACATTTATTGGTATATTTTGAGCATGAAATACCGTTGATAGCTTGATTAATATCCAGGGGGCTTATTAAATGTTTATTATTTAAAAAAAGTTGTAACAGATTTTTGTCATTGACTGTAGCAGCCAGATGGATCTTAACGAATAAAGTAAATATTCAAAATGTTTAAGGGAAGGTTCATATCTGACGGAACATGCGTCGCGTATTATCGGTCGCGTAACGCCAGAACAGACAAATGTATAGAAAAACACTTGACCGTTCACACTCAACCGATGTTACGTTAGTGCGTCGAGTGTGAGAGTGACCGATAATACGCGACGCATGTTCCGTCAGATATGAACCTTTCCTAATACCTTTGTATTTGACTGAATTTTTACTTTAAAGTTCGAAAAACATCGGAAAAAATGAAACGCTCAAGCGAGACTTGAACTCACGACCTTTCCCTTACAGGGGGAATGCTCTTCCACCTGAGCTATTGAGCCACTCCTGATTCATTTCAAATTTTCCTTCTCCTTATATCCGTCTTTAACGGCGACGGTGGTGCCATCTACCAACCTTCTTACGAACTGTTGAAAACAATGAATGATTTTTCAACCATTTTTATTTAAACATTGAAATTGTATTCCTTCTTGTTGACTAATTGTTCTGATATTGGGTACACACCTTCATTAATTCGGTCAGTGATACAATTATATGATTTTAATAAATTTTTTAGCATTAAGTTTAGTATGCTAATCAATTCAATTATTACTTACGTATGTAATTAGAATACTAAATACTTAACAATTCATTCAAATATTTGGGTGGAGTTATCAAAAATCCATGTTTAAAAATGATTGAAAAATCATTTATTGGTCCCTTTTTTTTTCGTGCGGAAATCCCCTTCGATACCCCCACTTTCGGAGCCGGAAGGGGAGGTTATGTCGGACTCGAACCGACTAAAACCGCACGCCGACTGTGGGTTGTGGTGCTAGGCCGGAGGTGAGGTTGTCATCGACATATCCCTCGCACCCCGGCTGTCCCAGGGCCATCCCTTACGGTCTGGCCCTCCTCAGGCATTTATTGGTCCCGACAATATAGCTCGTAAGAGGGTCGGTAGATTACTCCACTGTCGCCTCAAAGGCGGATATATAAAGAGAAGAAAGATTTGATTGCTTCGAGTGCGGATCTGGTAGCTAAGTAGTAGAAAGCATTCTTCCTGTAAGAGATCGCGGGTTCAACTCCCGCCTGGACCGATCACAAATATTTTACTTTCTAAATCGATTTGAGAAAATTATATCCATATGTACTAATATTATAAATGCGAAAGTAACTCTGTCTGTTTGTCTGCATGTTACGCTTTCACGCCTAAACCAGTGAACCGATTTTGGTGAAATTTGGTATAGGGGTAAATTAGACCTTGAGAAAGGACATAGGCTATGTTTGGTCACGATAACCGAAATCCACGCGGGCGGAGCCGCGGTCAAAAGCTGGTTAATTAATAAAGAAGTTTGATTTGATCTTAATACCTTAGTTTTAAGATCATTTTGAGACTTTTTGGAACTGCAGACGTTTCTCCTATTTTATTGACACTACTGTCTCCAGAAAGAGCACTAGCATTTCTGCTTACCCTACTTAAACCTAAAACAATTCTATGCAAGTAGTACTATTTGAAGTAAACTACATAGAACATTAGCATTGTGGGAAGGTTTCAAATAGCTACGTCGTAGCTCGTCTACGTTTTACTTCTACGGCGTAGCACTTCTACATGTTACAATCTACACTTGCATAGTCTTTGTTTTACTGGCTGGCTCCCCGAGGTGGTATTTAAGTACACATTCATATACCTTATGTGTACTCACAGCTTATGTGAGGTTACTTTCATGGTAAGTTATATGGGTTCAACTTTGATGTCATACCACTGCTATAAAATGTCATCTTGGTAACGATTGACAACAGCCCTATCCCTTAGTCGCCTTTTACGACGCCCAAAAAAAGAGCTGGGATGGTTCTATTCTACTACACACGGCAATTAAAATCAGTTTTGAATATTTAAAATTCCCGTCCATTAAAGTATGATTATTTAACCTTTTATTAAACACAAGCAAGTTGCACACACGCACTACTCTCATTCTATACGAATTCTTTGTAATGCAAGAACGGAGTTAGCGGAATTAAACAGGGCTCGCGGAATACTTGCAAATATGGAAGCGTTTACATTTATTCCGTGAATACATAATATGAGCAACGAGACGGCTCACTCGAAACTTCGTACGTTTGTTTGTTTTTACGTTAAATAAAACCTTGGAAGTTGTAAAAAATTGGTGATTTTAAAAGGTTATTATCGCTAAGTGAATACCGTTGTTGATGTCGATTTTTATTATCTGTGCTTGCTCTGTTGCTGTCCAAAAATGTTTAAATCAAATGAAATATAGGCTTTTTGTTATACGTATTTTATATGTACTCGACCGTCAAGCTCTTTTTTTTGCTCTTTTTTTTAAAGCTGATTGCCACCACAGTTAACATGGTACATGTTTATGTGATCCTCTTTCCTAGACTTTGCCTTTAGCTTACCATCAGGTGAGGTAAAGTCAAATTGACGTGGCCTTTTAAAAAAAGAACTATAAGTTTGTAACAACTATCAGAACAATCAACTTTTAAACTCTTGCGTTCCATGATATACATAAATTATAACGGGAATTAACGCGATCATGGTATAGGTACATACCTTTGGTTTCCCCTTCGTTTCGACCAGGTTACACCGGCCGTGGTCACAGGCTGACTGGCGCAGTAGTGCACGCCCGCCGTCTTCGAGTCCGTGAGGTAGTAGGTTCTTCATCTACCCGCATATTCTCGATATTTTGTTTTCGCCATGTACCGTCACATACAACACTCACAGTGTCCCTATTCTGTACACTAACTGTCCGTTGTCTATCCGACTGCGCAGAAAAGCGAGGCTGCATGTTTTTTATCACTGGAGTCCATGTTGCAGATAACTTAAATCCATCTTCCCGATTGAAATTTTTATGCTTCTTGATTTCAATCGCTTCACGTACAGCTCTTGAGTAGAAGTGACGTTCGGTGGAGAGGACTTGCGTTTGGTGGAATTCAATCCACTTCTACTCAAGAGCTGTACGTGAAGCGATTGAAATCAAGAAGCATAAAAATTTCAATCGGGAAGATGGATTTAAGTTATCTGCAACATGGACTCCAGTGATAAAAAACATGCAGCCTCGCTTTTCTGCGCAGTCGGATAGACAAGGGACAGTTAGTGTACAGAATAGGGACACTGTGAGTGTTGTATGTGACGGTACATGGCGAAAACAAAATATCGAGAATGTGCGGGTAGATGAAGAACCTACTACCTCACGGACTCGAAGACGGCGGGCGTGCACTACTGCGCCAGTCAGCCTGTGACCACGGCCGGTGTAACCTGGTCGAAACGTCAGGCAAATCAAAGGTATGTACCTATACCATGATCGCGTTAATTCCCGTTATAATTTATGTATATCAGAACAATCAGTCAACTGGACAGGGGTAAAAACTAAGTTAAGACTGACTATACCACCGTAAAAAAAGAAAACTTGTTGTAAGTTGGGTACGGGTAAGTATAGTTAGGATTTCGGTTAAGACCGAGATTTGCAACAAAACCCAACACCTTAGACATTGCGTGGAGTTCGGGGGGATTACCTGTCACGTATTAGGGATTTTCGGGTAATACTACTTGTGTAAGTTTTTGACTGCCACCTAAGAGGCTGCAGGTTCGATTCGAAGATATTTGGAGTCAAGCTGATTAACAGACGAAGCTAGGGCTAGATATGCTCTTGGAATATGCAGATCAAACGGCAGTCGCTTCCTGATGGAAATTCCTATAAAATTCCGATAAAATTCCTATAACTTTGATAAGTTATAAGAATTTTACTCATCATTATCATATCAGCCACACATAATCCACTGCTGAACATAAGCCTCTCCAATAGACTTCCAGAATGACCGATCTAAAGCAGCCCGCATCCAGCGCTTCCCAGCGACCTTGATGAGGTCGTCTTTTCACCTGGCCGTTGGGCGTCTTACATTACGTTTGCTCGTATGCGGTCGCCTTTCCAGAACTTTTTTGCTCCATCGGCCATCTGTTCTGCGCCCTATATGTCTCGCCCACTGCCACTTCAACGAGCTAATCTGCTGGGCTACCTCGGTTACTTTCGTTCTCCTACGGATATCATCATTTCTGACGCGATCACGTACGGACTTTTACTAACTAATCTAAAAAGAAGTGGATTGGATATGAAAGGAACTTATTTTGCGCACGCTTAAGCTGTGGAATAACTCCCTGCTGTGTGTGTTTTTTGAAGTAACTACAATATCGGGTTTTTCAAGAAGGATAATAGAAGATTTTTCGAGGGTTAGCAGCACAAGTGTTCGCCTCTGGTGTTCCATATGTCCACAATCCCCGGAAACCACTTCTCAACACGTGAGCCATGTACTGTGTCCACCACCTATGTAATATAAAAAAATTAATACGAGAAAATCCAGGAGAAAAAGCTAGTCTGTCTAAAAGCGTAGACAAAAGGAATATATTTTTGTATTAAGCATACCGACCTGCTGTATTTTGTTAATAACGCCGCGAGATCTTTGTAGAGCCGAGTTTCTGGCTTCCAAATTTTAATCTTATTTCCATATATATTAGGCTTAAAATTCAACGATGGTGGTGTGGAGAAACGCATAAGTGAGTACATATATATGGTTTTCTTGTCCTCTTTAAGAGCGCTCGATTTATGATTGAGTTTTTGTATAACATTGTTATACTATAACGTATTGTTTAGATTGTGTGGGCACAATTATTTTGGTGCCAATTCTGTATTCTTTTATATTACCTTATAATGTTAAATACCTACTCTAAGTACTAACCCTATTGAGCGTTTGCAGTACCGCAGAGACGAGTGTTTACATTTTTTATATGTTTAACGTATATATGATTTTACCTTACCTGATGTTAAACTGAAGGCACAGTATCGAGGGTCACCACCACACCTACAATGTTACAATACCCTCAGCTAGACGGCCTCATCAGATATTTTTGATCTCTCAATTAATCTCTATATTTTTTTATACAAAAGAAACCATAACTGTATCACCTATGTGTATGTTCACTATTACCTTTTATACATACCCATTATGACTCCGTTACTCTTGTATACATTCTCTAGAATCGATAGCTGCCATACAAAAGAAATCAAGAAATCCGTCACTCCTCACAATATGTATTCCCTAGTATCTATCATTCAAAAGAAACCATGATTGTATCATTCTATAAATAATTGTTGTTCTGTAAGCAAGTCTTTTATAAAACATGACGTTTTTAAGTCGTAACCTGGGAATATAAACTCCAAAATTGATTTTACTTACACAAAATAAATGTACAATAAAAAGCAAACGCAAGTAGCTGTGCCACGCACACGATCTATTTCTTTAGATTGAAAGATCTCGAGAGATCCGAACGTATCAAATGAACTGTTCATTTGAATGAGACTGGTGCCACACCTCGCCGATACGTTCATTTTTCTTCGATACCTCTGAATACTATTTAAAATGTTGTTTGAATACATGGATCCTTTATTTATTTATGTTTGCAATAATGTGGAAATTAGGTATTTGAAGTTATTTCAGGATGTAAATCGAATACATATCATATCATATCACATATACAGATCATTCCCTTACAGAGGAAATGCCTTGACCAACTCGGCTACCGAGACACGCCCGATGTGATTCAAATTTCCCTTCTTATCCGTCTTTAAGGCGACGGTGGAGTCATCTACCGATATTCTTACGAACTATCAGAACCAATGAATGATGTTGCAATTATTTTTAAACATAGATTTTTGATAATTCCGCCCAAATAATTGAAAGATTGCGGGTTCGAGTCCCAAGATTATTTTTCCCTATGTATTCGATTTGTATAGTTAGCATACTTAATACTGTAAAATTCATTCAATTATTTCAAGATGCATTCTTTAATTACTTATTATGGTTAACGAGCGTTGAACCGCTTCGTCAGAGGATTCGGTTTCGATTTTCAGTACGTGTATGGGTTTGTACGCACAAATATAATATGTATGTCTGTTCCTATTGTTTTTTTTTGGTTCTTTGTATAATTCATTGACACTAATACACTTTGTATAATGCATTGTTAATTAAACTTTTTAAGTATGTTCATCAGCTGAGTAGGAGTCGAATCAAACCCGCAATTTGTCATTCACAAGTCAATCCTACGTGATAAAATAATTATGCGTATTTATGCAGGATGGAACCACACAGTGGTATTTCCGAACGAATACGACCTTCAAACCTTCAAGAAAAGGGCGTCCTCTCTTTTAAAGGAAGGCAACGCACTTGTGACTCCTCTGCTCTTGCGGGTGTCCATGGGCGGCAGTAATTGCTTACATCAGGCGATCCGTCTGCTCGTTTGTCTCCCTATTCCATAAATAAAACACAGTTCCATTCTGCGTACTGCGTGGTTTCTTTCTGCATAAATATGGACAACTAGCTTTTGCCCGCGGCTCCGCCCGCATGGATGTCGGTTATCGCGACAAAATATAGCCTATGTCCTTTCTCAAGATCTAATCTACCCCTATAACAAATTTCAGTAGTTTAGCGTAACATACAGACAGACAGACAGACAGAGTTACTTTCGCATTTAGAATATTAGTATGGAAATATGAATTATGGTGCCAAACAAATACACATTAGACTTTAACATAGTACATCAAGCAATAAATCGTCATCACCAATATGAACGTATCGACACTTCATATTATATTAGTTGAACAGAGACGCAGCTTCGCATTATTTAAATGCGTAAGCCAGAGGCTGACTACGCGCAAATAATTCCAATATCGAGTGCGCGGTGGGAATAAATAACCGATTCCAATCGATTGACAGACACTGTATTAGATCGCTTCCTTTTTCTTGGAGATGAATCGCAGAGACAAGAATATATATACAGGATGTGTGAATAGTTGCTGTGATGCCCTTGATATTACTCACTGTATTTGAACTTGCAATCTTTTTTATATCGATGGTACGTTAATATGACTTCATCTCGCCTAATAGTAAGCTGAAGGGGAAGTCTCAGGAATGGGAGTCTATATTGCAAGTGTAAATAGTGCTACACTGGTGAAACTTAGTTTATCGCCTTTATCTGATGCTTTTACACGTTCCGTTAAAGAACCTGGGACTGAAGAACTAACTTACACGGACGTTGGAAGTTAAATAAAAGATAAATAGTAATATACAGGGTGGAAAATTTCCCTTCCAGTGGGCATGAAAATTTTCCACCCTATTATTGGAATACTGGAGAGAGAGAATTTCACTCAAAGGCAACATTCCTTTATTTTTTTAAAGAAACAAAACTGCATTTAAAGATTTTCGAAAACTCGCTTGACACAACCGAAAATCTTCCACTATGTATAAATAAAAAATGGTAAATAAAAACATGCAATAAACAGGTTGAATCCCAAAATATCACACTGCTTGATGATACTAAAATGGTAAAAGACAGCTTCCCGATGCCAAGCAATCATTAACTCGCTGCAACGATTGCAGTATCAAAAGCAATTAAAATCTGCAATGACCAACACAGTATCATTACCTACATTTCACTGACAAACATCCAATCATTATGAACAGCGAGCAGAGCTTTGATAGATGACGTATTGTCACAGGAATTGTAATTAAAATCGAAATGAGGCGCACTGAGAGTCAGACAGCTACCACAATTCACAATTCATGAGTACCAGGCAAATGTAATCATGCGTCGTTGTGGTTACAATGTGCTGATGTATAATTTTTGTGTTTATGAAATGGTGAGGCGCTTGAATCTAGAACTTAAATAATAACAGTATCAGAGAATAGTATCCTTGGAAAAGTAATAGTGTTTTTTTTTTGTATTTTATCTATGAAATTGCCGTTCTGCAGTACTGGCCATTTCAAATCAAAATAATTTTTGTTTGGCTAAGAATTCTAATTTCAAATTAATTTAATTTTAAAAATATGGAATGGAATGGCAACTTCATAGGTAAAGACCTAATATTTCTGAGGCAGCAAATAACCTAGAAACCACTAAACCCAAAAAAATCTAGCATCATCAGTAGGTGCTGCGATTAGCAGGTGAGATTCGCTTAGGTCCCGTAGATTTTGGTGGAACCCCATCGGGTGCGACACCTGATTGGGTTTTACTATTATTTTTTTATAGTTAACACTAAAACTCATTTGAAGGAATTTTTATAGCATTAAGTATGCTAACTATACAAATCGAATACATAGGGAAAAAGAATCTTCTCGGGCGGGACTCGAACCCGCAGTCTTTCCCTTACAGGGGGAATGCCTGACCAATTCGGCTACCGAGACACGCCCGATATGATTCAAATTTCCCACCTTATACGTCTTTGAGGCGACGTGGCGTCATCTACCGATTTTCTTACGAACTATCGGAATCAATGAATGATGTTACAATCATTTTTAAACATTGATTTTTTGATAACTGCGCCCAAACAATTGAAGGAATTTTTATAGCATTAAGTATGCTAACTATACAAATCGAATACATAGGGAAAAAGAATCTTCTCGGGCGGGACTCGAACCCGCAGTCTTTCCCTTACAGGGGGAATGCCTGACCAATTCGGCTACCGAGACACGCCCGATATGATTCAAATTTCCCACCTTATACGTCTTTGAGGCGACGTGGCGTCATCTACCGATTTTCTTACGAACTATCGGAATCAATGAATGATGTTACAATCATACTCAGTATTTCAGTCAGAGTCGGGAGCAACAGCTATATTATAATATATAGTAAAGCCAACGAAGTTAGAGAAAAAAGGTAAACAAAGTTTCAGCGGCTTCAAATTTTTATTTGAAAATTATTACGTATCGCTTCAAGCGCATTTCAGACAGGAATGAAATTGCTCATAGCATGGCGGATCTGACAGTTTGGAACCGCTGTGCCTGATAGGTTTCCTATACTATGAAACACGCAACGACAGCTGTCGCTCGGTCTTTGTCGCATACGTGTGACATGTGCGACAAGGACAGAGACAATAATGGCTAGTTATCGCAACGTAACTCAGTAATGGTCGCTTTGTTTACCTTTTTTCTTTCGTCTCGTTGGCTTTACTTTAGATTAGGGGTTTTACGATAAACGCTAAAATACATGTAAAATGAAACGAAAGAAATCCGTCCGTACTTTGATATCTAGCTTTATTTACCTATAATGTAATCTGACTGGCGCCTGTACACAGAAACACTTCTGCGCCTATGTTTTATGACTGACGAATTGTTTTCCTATATCTTATCTTACGATCGGCCTGAATAGCAAATATTATTTTGTATATTTCTTGAGCTTGGAGAAAGAATTGTATTCGTTCTATAACCGGATCAATGCGTTATACTGAATGAAACACCATGAAACATAATACTGAAACACTTACTGGATGAAACAGCGTTGCCCATAGTATAAAATTGAGAAAAAGTATGTTTGATCGACAGTAAAGCGGAAGGCACACAGGTACAACTTTCTTTCAAAGATCTCACGGCTACCTGACCATCTCTAAAACATTTTAAAGAAAAGTTCTTCATTCCAAAGGCTTGTTCCCTAATAAAAATCCTCATTCCAGCCTGTTCGTCGGCTTGCTCGCAACGGAACGCGAGCCAAGCTCAATTATTTTTTCATTAGCCCTTTCATATAGGACGAACATACGTAATGGGCTATTAATGGCTTTCGAACGAACATGAAAAAGCGAGCACAGCTTACTGTGTATTTTGATAGATATCTCTGATGGGCTTTTTATTTAAAAAAATTGATACGAATATCGGTATCGGCATTTTAATGGATGTTTATTACGTGTTGCAGTTGGTGGACAAAGTAAAATAGACTATAGAGGATGTTGACTCTGGGAGTACTGACACAAGTGAAGTTGCTCTATGATAATATTTGATAGCTTTTCTATGATAGATTTAGTAATTTATTAAGTTCGAAATACATCGGGGAAAAGAAGCGCTCAAGTGGGAATTAAACCCACGACTTTTCCCTTACAGGGGGAATGCTCTTCCAACTGAGCTATTGAGCCACACCTGAATCACGTCACCTTTCCCTTCTCTTTATATCCGTCTTTAAGGGCGACGTTGAAGCCATCTACCAACTTCCTTACGAACTGTTGAAATCAATGAATGATTTTAAACCATTTTTAAACATTGATTTTTGATGACTTCGCTCAAATATTTGAATGAAATTTTTATAGCATTTATTATGTTCAGTTGGAAGAGAATTCACCCTGTAAGGGAATGATCGTGGGTTCCAGTCCCACTTGAGCGCTTCTGTTTCCCGATGTATTTCAAACTGGTCTATGATACTTATAGTATTCGTACGTGTAGAGGTGATTGTTACAATCTGTCACAAGAGGTGTCGGTAACGGTGTAGCGAGACAGAAAATATGTTCTATGAAAGAAGTCCAACGAATAAGTTCACTAAAAAAACGTCACGTGTAAACAAACTACAAAATTGCTTGAAATAAACTCCAATAGTTAAGAACTATCATTACTGTAAATAGAGAAACAATGTAGATTCTACGTCCCTCAGGAGACAGTCTGATCTTTTCGACAGTTGAAACTTTTCAAGCACTTCTTGTCTGAATTACGCTTGTCCTGAGAGAATGCGATTGATTTTTTGTTATAGTGACAATCGTGAAGCACAGACTTACACTCAGAAAATTAAGTACATGTATCGTATTTCAATTGCATGCTCCGCCATTAACAAAAACGTTCGCCAGACTACAAAAAGGAAGGAATACTGGGTGAAAAATGTTTACGTTACCTGAAAAAAAAGTGTTCTATAAATTGAAGATTTCATTGCGAATTTCATTGAAAGGATACGTTCCAATTCTAAAAAAAAGTTTATGGACTTTTACTTAATTAATGTTTATTAAAAAAAATTAATCCTTATGATTGACACACTATCGATTGATGCCATAAAAATGCAGTGTTATATTTTTTGTTTTATTTTAGCCTTGTGCGTTAATTAGTACGTGTGCCGGCTTGCAAGTAAGTAAACTTATAGATTCATTTATAGTTTAACTCGTTTTCAATTTGATTTTGAATTTGAAATTTATATGTTTTGATATCACACGTTTTAAAACCGCCAGTTCATAGAATCAGGAGCCTGCACTGAAAACCATGTCTGCAGACACCAAAATTTGTAATATTCCAACGTAATATCCAGCGTCACGTATTTTGATTCTCCCCTTAAAAATACAACCAAAGTATTTTCGTTACCAAAAATTTGAATATGGCGCCATCCGCCTTCAAGTTTTCTCTCCCACGAAATATAAAATAATAAAATACATTGTAGGAATATTGCGGAGCTAATACAGCGACATAACGTTTCAATCTGCTCGCACATTTCCTAAATATTCCCGAGGCGACGTGAATTTATATTAGACAAAGTGTAAGAGTTTACGAACAATGTAGAGTAGTTTGTCTTTATATGAACGGTTCCGCGATATATTGTGGCGTGCTGACGACAGCTGGGCTTGATCGACTTTCGATTTCGAAAGAAGGGTGCTGTCATAATTAAATGTTATTTTGTTTTATGTTATAATGTTATTGCTACAGACGCTATAACAGATTAAGCAAATTCCTTAACAATTATTTCGGGACTTATCGTGATAAGAATTTTGGAACACTTACTTTTGCCGACGTTTCAGGTGCGTTGCACTCCTGGACGACTTGACTTGACTGGCCGCCACGACGACGTCCTCTCCACTGATCGTCACTATTATTAACGGATTGTGCGTGAAACTATTGAGATTAAAAAATACAAACATTTCAGTACGGAAAATGGATTAAAACTATCCGGGACGTGGAAACCGTGGTAATCAAACACTAAAACCCAAGAACATAGTGCTGTCTAAAATTGACGTAGTGAGGTTGTGCGTCACCAGCCTTACATTCATTGTGAAAGTAATGGAGGGTAGGCGCACACAAAATGTTTTCGGCACACCTCTCGACACTCGATGGTCAGTCAAGTCGTGACCACGGGTGCAACGCACCCAAAACGCCGGCAAAAGTAAGTGTTCCAAAAATCTTATCGCGATAAGTCCTGAAACAGTTTTTTTTTTTATACAGGACACGTCAATTTGACTTCACCTCGCCTGATGTTAAGCTAAAGGCAAAGTCTCGGAAAGAGGGTCACCATCGTAAACATTTACCATGTTAACAGTGGTGGCACTCAGCTTGACGGCCTCATTAGATGCCTTTTCACGCCCCACTTTAAGGACCCGGGACTGTAGGAAGAAGGAAACACGTGAGCTGGCAGGGAATTCCAGGTCTTAGTGGTGCGGCACAGGAATGAATCACTGAAACGCTTGGTTCTAGCAGGTATTCTCTGCACCGTAAATGGATGGCATCTTAGCCCTGCACGTGTCGTCCTGTGAAGGAAAGGGGAGGGTGGGACTAATTGGAAGAGCTCGTCAGAACATTCACCATGGTAGAGACGGTAAAAAACTGCCAAAAACGCAACATCTCTATGCATCTGCAAAGGCTCGAGGGTGTTCGTGACCTCAGGATCCCCAATAATGCGGACCGCACGTCGCTGCAACCTGTCGAGAGCATCTAATAAGTACTTTGCGGCGCCGTCCCAGAGATGTGAGCAGTATTCCACGCAGGAACGAATTTGGGTCTTGTATAGAAGACACCGCTGCTCCGGCGTGAAAAAACGTCTCACTCTGTTCAGGACTCTGAGTTTACGCGAGGCTGATTTGATGATACTCTAGATATAGTTTTTGTTATTCAGTTTGCAGCGAACATCCATACCGAGGATAGTGAGGTGATCCTGCAGTGGCAGTGGTGTGCTCTGAAGAGTGGGAAGGGGAAGGAAAGGAGATACCTTTGCTGTAAACGCACATGCCTGGGTCTTCTTGGCATTGAACTCGACCAGGTTCCTAGCGCCCCATTGAGAAATGTGGTCCAGGATCCGGTCCAGCTCAGTGACAAGAAGCTGCCTTTTTTCCGCGATATCTGACTGCTTGGCCGCAGGATGTGCGTAATAACTCCCGTGTAAGGTGCTGTCGTCTGCATAGCAGTGAATGTTTCCGTTACAGAGCATGTCATTGATATGCAGTATACAAAACTATGCGTTTACACCGAGATAGTTTAAAAATAACAATATTAATAGTTCTTAGTGACATTTCAAAGTTCATACTAGCGAATCAGTCTTAGGATGAGTGACCATTCTTGATACTTTGAGACGTCTCCCCCGCGCTCTCTTAGGGGGGACGATGGGATTTTTTTGTAACGATAACTCCCCCCCCCCCCTCCTTACGGGCGATCATGACAAATACACAACATTATTTTCAAAAGTTTCAAATATCATACGCTTTAGGAGAGGATTCAGTGGTGATCGTAAAAAAGATAAAAAAACGCAATACAAGTAGGTTTAGACATTAATATGTACAATATATTATTTACTTTTATAAATGATAAATACGTTTCCGTTTTTATTATTTATAACAGTACTTACGTTTTTAAGTAATTACGTTTTTTTAGACGTTCAGTATTTACACTAATAAAAAGAAATATACAAGAAAAACGGTGGAAAGTAATTATGCTAAAAGATTAGACGTTTATATTGTAACCATGAAGTTATTTATAGTCCTTTAATTACGTGCTCATATTACCTGGGGAGCGGGGGTTGAGCTTTACCATCACCATCTTGCTCCCCCAGTCGAGTTATCACATTCGCTGTCCGGTTTCCTGTCCCTTTGGATTTACGTCCTGGGGAACGGAAGCAAGGGAGCTGGTGCACCCTGGGCAATAGCTAATAGGTTCCTTCTCGGGAGTTCCTTTAGTTATTCGCTAATACTCGACCAGTGCCGTACCATGTCTCTCTGTCATCTGACATTGATTCAGTTATGTACTCGTGTTATTGATAGGGGGTACTTGGACACTAAAGTAACATTATAATTTTAAGGTTCAACGTCTCCCCAGCGCAGGGGAGACGTCGTGATAAAAAAATCCCATCGTCTCCCCAGGGGGAGCAGCTCAGGGGAGCAGAGGGTCGGAATCCTTTGTGTCTGCCTTAGTACTTAAAGCAGACAGTCCCGATTGCAACACGAACTGTGTTGCATTTGTTACAGGTAGTCGGAGTCCTAAAACCCAGCAACCAAAACTATAGAACGTTGATATTACCATCGGTTGTGGAGGGTCAGTTGTTACATAGTAATAGAAAACCGGAAACCGACCCTGCTTTTTTAATTTAAGCTTCCAAAACGACCAAAGAAAACGCAAAATTGTAATCCATCCATACTTCCATACTAGCCATACTTTCATAATAAAATTATAAATGCAAAACTAACTCTGTCTGTCTGTCAGTCTGTATGTTATGCATCACTAGGAAATATGAGGCGTTGAAAACCTGTGACCAGAAATTTTACAGTTATTTTAGAATGTCTGTATCAAGTTTTGAAGACGACAACAATTCAACTGATCGAACGCATCGTACCCGCGTCACCGGCTTACGATGCAGACCGATGCACTATTCCACGGCGGAGTTGCCGTACCGTGCTAGTGCATGTCACGGCAACGCGCTGCGCCACGGCACTGCACCTTTCCACGACCGCGCCGTGGTGATGTGGACAGGCCCTTAGGTTATGTTTGGTTGCGATAATCTATACATATAATAAATCTGTAAACGATCGATGTCTGTACATGGAAAGGAAATGAAAAAAATTGTTATAGGGGGACTTTATAAACGTAATAGATGCCAAATCAACGTTTTTTGGAATTTTTGTCTGTTTGTCTGTTTATCTGTTTCTCTGTTTGTCTGTGAGTTTGTGCACGCTAATCTCAGAATCGGCTGAACGGATTTGGTTGCGGTTTTCACTAATATATTGTGGCAGGCTTCACTTAACATTTAGTGTTTGTTTTATTGAAATCGGTTCATAAATAAATAAGTTATGTCAATAATAGCATATCACGGTTAACAATTTGTGATTATGTGAATAGATCGAACCATTATAGAAGCAACAATGCTTACAAGAAGATATTATTTCGGTCATAGGAATCTGAAGAACTTCGAGAGGCCAGAGTTCTACATCTCAGCCAAGTCAGGTCAGGTTACTGCAGAATCTTTGGCACACCAGGTGTCTCGATAGAATTCATATTGTTCTCGAACGATTTTCTCTCGAATCCAACAAATTAGTAAGCAGCTGGTTCACCAAAAATACTCCTGGCTTTCATAATTATTATATCATCACGCTATTATAATAAGGAATGGGGCAGAATGTTTTTATGACATAATATGTAAACGTCTATTTCACACTATGATTTCATGGTAACTGTGGCTCAATACGTCTGCGGTGGACTTATAACTTAGCTGAGTCGCGTTCGAATCCATCTAAAATGTAATTTTTCTTTTTTATGGTTTTTTATTTAATTTTGTTTAATTTTTTTATTTTATTGTGTATTTGTTGTATTTTATTGTATTTATAGTTTTATTTGAAGTAAAATATGAATTCTATGATTAGTATTCTATAGGCAATACATAAAATTAGGCTGTGTGACAGATAGTAGAACTTATTATATAATATTCTTAGATCTATACAAAATTCTTCAATTCGGAGAATGAAAATGTGGTCCCCACCCGCCTGAGAAGTCATAAAACTGAAACTGGTATCCCCCATCGATACCGATGCCACCACATCGGGGCAAGCGCAATATTGGAATCAAACCGATTAAAATTTAACAGAGGAATGGGGCATTGGGGGTATTCTGGGGTTAGGTACTTCAGTATACCTGCCTTGGTTATATATAATAAATAGGCGGTCTCAACGTAAAGAGCAGGGATTGCTTCGGCTAGCCTAAGCTATCACCATCAAAGCCGCGCTCATGGAGGAAGTAAATCGTTGCATCTTCTATGAAGCACATTAAGTATTCTGGGAGATATGTAGTTGTCCCTATCGTATTACCGTCTCTACCATGGTGAATGTTCTGATGAGCTATTGCAATTAGTTCCACCCTCTCCTTTCCTACACAGGACAACGCATGCAAGGCTCAGATGTCATCCACATACGGATCAGAATATTCCATCAAGAACCAAGCGGTTTGGTAACCCATTCCTATGTCACCCCATTAAGACCTGAAATCCCTGCCAGCTCACGGTTTACTTCTTCCTACAGTCCCGGGTCCTTAAAGGGGGGCGTGAAAAGGCTTCTGATGATCCCATAAAGATGAGTGCCACCATTGTTAAGATGGTACACGTTTATAATGGTGAGCCTATTTCCGAGTCTTTGCCTGTAGCTTAACATCAGTCGAGGTGAAGTTAAAATGACGTGTCCTATACAAAAAAACTCCGGATCTTAAAAAGAAGAAAGCACATGTGTGGGCAGAGCAATACATTTCTTAACCGCAAGATAAATAAACGAAGTTCCGAACAGCTTGGTTCGGGGTGGCATTATTTCTACCGTATGTGACTGACGGAAGGAAGGAGAGATTAGTTGAAAGGCTCTTAATAGGCTAACTGCAGACATTATACAATGTTAGTGACCTGATGACCAACGCACGCCGTTGCGATATTATCTATTCCGTCTATTATGTAGGTATCTAATAGTAAATACGTAAATATATCCCAGAAATGATAACAGTAGGTACGCCAGGAGGAGCCAACCTATGTGTTAGGTATATAAAAGATACCGCTGCTCCTATTATATAAAAGAGACTGAATGTGGGCAGAGAAACACACAGTTCCGGTAAATTTCATCAGACAAAAAAATCCGCCACGTGGACATCAACTCCAGTATCAATTTGGAAGTATCTACATCATCTGCTGGAAACAAGCTTACCAATACAAGGAATATAATAGCAACATGAGTCTATATGATCCCATCCAAGTCAATGCTGTATTTGCTCTCTTGCCTACTGCGCCCCTCTTCTCTACCTGTGTGTAAAGCAATGAACAAAGATGTGACTGCGGTTGAAGGAATTTATCATAAAACTGGAACTACCCACCATTGGCTCGGCAAAGAAGAGAACCACTGCTCAAGGCACCGGGTTTTCTTGAAACTATTTTGTGTGATACTTGATGTACTTATTTTAATTTGTTCAGTTCATAAGTGGTGGCAGCATGTTTTAAGATTTTGGGAGGAAGGAAGAATATTTAAACCATTAAAACTGGTGAACATTACTAAGTCCAAATATAACAATGTTCATCACATACTTGATAATGATTTCGTCAGCAAAATGTTGAATTTTTTAAAATCCTTCCGCAATATTTGCCAAGCCAATAGAAGAAGTCTGTCAATTTTCGTAGTTTTCAGTAGTTTAGCCCTGTATTTATAAGTCAGTCACTCAAAAGACTGTCTTCATAATATTTAATTTAAAAATACAAGGTGGAAGATGTCAAGCGAGTTTTCGAAATAATTTGAATACAGTTTTTTTCTTTTTTTAAATAAACAAATGTTTCCTTTGCGTAAATTCATTTTATTATTTCCAGTACTTCCGTTCCAGTTGGGATGAAAATCTTCCACCATGTTTAATAATGAGTTTGAGCTATTCGGAACTAAACGCGGACGAAGTCGCGGGTAACAGCTAGTTGATAATATAATTGAATAAACGAATGCTCATTGATCCTACCTACTACAAAAGTTATTCTCATACTTTGATCCTATAAGCATCTCATTCAAAACCAATGATAACAAAGCCTTAGATGTTTGTTTGTGCATCCAGTGACCGATAGCTTATATCTTAACCCTCAGAGCCCGTTTGAAATAACATCGTCACAATAATGTTCTTACAGTAGCATTATAAAAGAACTGATTCAGTACACAATGGGGCATCAGTTAACGTTTGAAAGACTCGCAACAGTCACTGCGATATCCTTTGTCGTTTTATTTTGTAGGTTCCGGGATTAGTGTTGTGCTGGTGGATTTTTGGAAATTAGATTTATTAATTCTTTAGTTACACTATTTAACTATCACCAACACTTTTGGTGGACCCACAAAATTAATATAAGTACTTACTATAAGTCTATATTCAGAAATCTTAGCTAGCCGTTCTTCTTTTTTTGGAGCTTTACCAGTCTAGCTGCAGCTAAACTTCGATATTTTCTGTGTAACGACTACCATATGACCTCCACTACTCAAAGACGATATCGAAACATTGCCGTTAGACTAGTTGTAAGACTTTTCAGGGCTGCAACTATTCAAAACGACTGCCATAGATGTTAGTATGGCAACCGGGACCGACGGCTGAACGTGTTCTCCGGGGTACGACCAGACCAATGAAAAAAATAGCATTGAGCGGGGATTGAACCCGCGCCTACTGCGTGGTAGCGCCACAGAAGATAACCCTACATTATAAATGTATTATTGTGTGAAGACATTTGGATGTCTTTTTATACCACTCGCTGGCAGACAATAGCACGGCTCGCCTGATCAGAAGTGATTACCGTGGCCTGTGTATATGTGCCATACCAGAGGCTTTACACGTACTGTCAACTCATGTTCAAACGGCTGATCAAATTTGGCTGACATTTGTACAAGGATAGATTAAAGATTATAGTTTGGAATAACAAATAGGTTACTTTTAATCTCAGGAATAGGTTTCCATGGATTGCTGGAACGGGTTCAGAATTCCATACAGACGGAGTCATGGGAAACTGCTAGTAAAATATATAAAAGAAAATATTTGCCCATGTTTTGAATATAATCTGTTCAGTAAAGCGATATTTTCCTACCTCTTTGAATACCTCACGGTCTCCATTCAATTGCCACAATTCCCTTCCAAACCAACAAAATCTAAAATGCGATTTTACTAAACACCATAAATTTCGCACCCTGGGATGTGATAAGGGAAAAAATTGCAGCCAGCGTGTCAGATACGAGTCCTCTTTAAGAGTCCTTTGAAACGTGTAATCGTCGAGCGGGACACGAGCTTTGTAACAGACGCTTCGTTTTTTTATAGAAAAAGTGTTGAGAACTTCATTGTCAAGTCTTTAGTGTAGTGCTTCTAAATTTATTTTGAAATACGAAATATTTTTTTTTAAACTTGTAAATTTTGTAAACTGTAATAATTTATGATAATAAGTTCTTTCTACAGTCCCGGGTCCCATAAGCTGGGCGTGAAAAGGCATCTGATGAGGCCGTCAAGCTGAGTTCCACCAATGTTAACATGGTACATGTTTACGATAGTGACTCTCTTTCTGAGACTTTAGCCTACTATCAGGCGAAGTGAAGTCAAATTGACGTGTCTTTTATATAAAAAAGAACAGAGCATACACTAAACAAAGCAACTTTTGGGTATACGAGGGACCATTGAGATTGGAACTCAAGCTAACACATCTTTTGGACGTGACTCTGGTGCAGATCTTTTATTAGAAGTGGAGGGTTTGGGTATGGACTGTCTCAGTAAATCAGATGTTTCTATATGCTTTTATAGAGAACCCGGGATAGTTGACAGAAGGTACCGTGTTGGTTTATAATTCCAAGGTATAAGTTATGACCACGAGAAGAATGGAATCAGGACACAAACAGAAGTCAGGATGCCCCTCGTCACATGGACGTACGATGACGATAGTGGATACCTGAACTAAGTGGTTGGTATAGACTGGATGCGTGAATGAAAGATCGGGTGCTATGACGCACATTAGGAAACAGTTCTTGCCCAGCAGTGTTCTGCAGTAGACTAATTTGATTGTGGTTCATTTAAGTTACTAGCTGACCCGGCGAGCTTCGTTCCGCCAATATTTTTCCGCCCAGGTGGCGTCATATCCCGTTCCCACTGCGCTCTCTACTATATTAAGCATGTATTAGGTATACATATAAACCTTTGTCTTAAATTACTCTATCTATTATTAAATTAAAAATGTAAAAAACCCCCGTCACAAAAAACACCAAAAAGTTGAAAATAAATGAATAAATTTTAATTCAACGGTTGCCATGTCGGGGGACCGTAACTGGTTAAGTACTCTTTTATATCGTAAGGTCCCCCGACATGGCAACCGTTGAATTAAAATTTATTCATTTATTTTCAACTTTTTGGTGTTTTTTGTGACGGGAGTTTTTTAAATTTTTAATTCAATTTTTATTTTATGCTTTTTAAATTGATCTACTAGTTAAGCTCTTTCATTTGATACCCATATTGAGGGATTTATAAAGAAATATGTATTCCAACATGTTGTGGCGGCGGCCATCTTGGACAGATTTTTTTCAAACATAGCTAAGAACACTCCCGACTAATATACCTTTCAAACAAAAAAAAGCTAAATCCAAATCGGTTCATCCGTTTGGGTGCTACGATGCCATAGACAGACACACACACACACACACACACACACACACACACACACACACACACACACACACACACACACACACACACACAGACACGTCAAACTTATAACAGCCCGTCGTTTTTGCGTCGGGGGTTAAAAAGAAACCGCATCAAAATCCGTTGTGTAGTTTTAAGGATATGAGCATACATAGGGATGGACAGACGCGGAAAGCGGCTTTGCTGTATACTATGTGGTGATGATAATGGTAAAGGTTACAGTCCTCCATGTCCCTTCCTCTATAGAAAGACAGGCGGCGAACCACCACCGATACACTGTCGAGATGGTCCTGGGTCTGCCGGGGTGCGGGTATGCTTTCGGCAATCTCACCTCCGGCAACCAAGGACCCAAGACGGCGTGCGTTTTAGTCGGCTCGAGTCCGACATAACCGCCTCCACCGGCTCCGTGGGGGCGGTATCCGTGGGGATTTTGCGCACGATAAAAAAAACCGATACACTGTGGACATTTCACTTATACGTACCAAAAGATTCGGTGAAACGTTATCATACGCATGCCCAAGGAGTGAAATGCCTTGTCCGAATCTGTGTTTCCGAATAGCTATAACTTGCATGTCTTCAAGACAAGATGTCTTCTAGGCAAACGTACTCCATTGTCGACCACATCGTCAGTTACCAACATGTGAGGCAGCGGTGAAACGCGAGCCTATAAAAAAAAACTGGGTCTGGTAGCTTAGTGATTAAAAGCATTCTTCTTCTAAGAGAAGGATTGCAATTTCAAAGCCCGCCTGGACCGATCACGAAAAAACCTTTCTAAATCGATTTGAATTAATAAGCATACTAAATGCTTAAAAATTCATTTAAATATTCGGACGGAGTAATCAAGAATCAATGTTTGAAATTCATTGAAAAATCATTCATTGGTACCGACAACATAGCTCGTGAGAGCATCGGTAGTTTACTCCACCGTTGTATCAAAGACGGATATATAAAGGAATTGGATTTGGATTGGTTTGGACGTGGGTTTGGTAGCTTAGTGGTCAAAAGGATTTTCCCTGTAAGAGAAGGATTGCGGGTTCAAATCCCGCTTCGACCGATCACCAAATTCTTCCTTTTCAAATCGATTTGAAAAATAAAACAGTATTATATTCGCAACTAATAACTAACGTCTAGAAATATCTAGGTAATATTTTTGTACAACAAACAACTGTAACCATGAATCGCTGAATCCAGTGTCTAAATCGATGTTCTGCTGTTTGCGGCGCAGAATGATTTAACGCAGCGATTCTTATCCGAGTGATAAATACGTGCGCCGCACGCGACGCTTTGTACAACAATGTTGGCGCGATCTATCAGCCGCTGCCGTAATCTGTTGTTGTGCTACTTTATTTACATAGCTGGTTTTATTCTTAGGGAATGGAGGCAAAAAGTGTCTTAGAATAATTACTATTTGGAAAAGAAAGTAATAACACATCATCAGAATCAAGTAGCTATATGTACTTGTGTAAACAGCGTGAATTTTTTCAAAGGGTGATACTATCATTGGTAGCGAGATAGATATTTTTAATCTTAAAATCAATCACTTCAAGAAGCTCTGTTTTGAACAAAAGAATGGATAATTTTTTATTGTACTTTTGTCAGCAGTGGTACTTTTGGTGTAACATGTGTAATTTTTAGCGTATGATAACACTATTTTAGTTATTTGCAATTCATTCTTTGTATTTTGTGTTCACATCTAGTAGGTCGTACAAACATGCAATAACATAAAAGTGTAAGATTAATTTTAAGTTACTAAATTGTATTGACCAGTTTTGTGAACCTTTAAAAAAAAACACACACACACAGTATGCCTTAGGCATTAAGTCTGACTTTGTACAACTTTGTATAATGTTTAAAAATAAATAAAAGTGTTTTTATTTTTAAACCAACGGGTTCGATTCCCAGCTAGGATTACTTATTGGTTTTACAAAAATCTTTTTTAAGTGTTAAGTGTCATCAAAATTGAGCTCGTGACTCCCTTGAGCATTTTTCGCTATTTATTAAAGTTTCGGATTTGGCCATCCAATCCCTTTTGAAAAATTTACTTTGTATAGTAAAGGTACATATCTATGTACCTTTACTATACAGGGTAAATTTTTGTTTGCAACTTATCTAAGTACATGTATGATATTGTATGTTTCCTACAATATTTAAAACAATCGTTCATACCCTCTTAAGTGATAAGTTTCCAAGAAATTCTTCCATATTGCATTCTGACAACATAAAATACATCAAGTTAATAGCGATAGTGGTTTATTGGCATACGACCCACCTGATGAGAAGTGGTTAACGTGGCCTATGGATGTTGTGCCACACTCGTGCAGTCGACCTTGCAAGAACCCATTGAAGAAGAATCAATATAAGCCAATCAATCGGTAGGTAATTATTATTATAGCTAGTTTAGGAAGGATGAATATCTATATAATATTTACTTAGGATAACTCTGAAGATATTATCATATCGACTATATCAAACTCAAAAGCAAATCATTTCATCGAAAGTACACAATATTGTATTTGATTTCCAAACTTTAATCATACTGAAACAAAACTCAGCCCACTACTTGTGTTCTCCAGTAAGATAATAAACGGGGGTTAACCGCGCCTTGGGGTATTTCCCGGTATCGCCATATTGTGACGTCATGTCTGCAAAATTTCAACTTTACGCCACCTCATCGTTACGAGTGAAACCTCATTTTGTTATGACTTAATGTGCGCTGCTACTTTGTTGAAGATTGTAATCCATCTTTATGGGTTACGAAATTATTTCTGCTTTTAAGGCATGCATAAAAGTATATACCTATTTATATATTACTTACCTTATAGCTTTTGCTCGTGGCTCCGCCCGCGTGGATGATGGTTATCACGACCAAAAATAGCCTATATCCTTTCTCAAAGTCTACCCTTATACCTACAGCCTTATACCTATATATATAAAGCCTCTGTGGCGTGGCGGGTAGTGCACGCGGGTAGAGGCGCGGGTTCCATTCCCGCTCAGTGCAAATATTTGTATGCATGAATATGGCTATTCGCATTGGTCTGGGTGTTTCTATGTATAATATGTATGTATTTACAAAAAAAAGGTATATAAGTATGTATATCCGCATTCTAGATTCCATAACACAAGCTATAAAAGCTTACCATGGGTCTAGATAGTAGGTATATCGGCTTGCAAGAACCGTTAGCCGGCACCGCTGCGAGGGGCTCCCATATACCTTGTAAGACGTAACGGAATACATACACTAAGGAATGTCAACATTGTTGCTACGAGGCTACGAGGTATATTTTCATTTATTAAAACCAGGATTCACAATGTAATTGGTGAAACATGTTGAAAAATATTCTACTAGTAAAACCCGACAGTTATCCTTAGTTATTACAGTGATTTTTAGTTACATTTGTATATAAAAGTAATTATTCTTCTTCTGTCGAATCGACGGTGCTTCAACTCTCAGATTTTATGTTCCCAGTGTGCTGCCACCTGGATTGCACTTTCGGAGGCGCTCCTAAGTTCCTCCGCTGTACAAGTGGATGGGCATGCAGCACATGTTAGCAGGTGGGACATGGTCTGTGGAGTAACCCTACACTCACACCGCAGGTCCGCGCTGTCTGAGAAACCTTACCTTGACCCATTCTCCTTGCTTCGACCGACCTGTGTCCGAAGTCTGTTTAGGGACTTCCACCTGATCCAGTAGAGGTCATGCCCAGTGGGCAAACTCTCCGACAGCGGAATGAAAGGCGTTGGTGGCGAGCTCCGCTTATTACAAATAACAACAGTAAAGACTAGAGTCTATTTTTAGTCTATTTTTGAGTCCGTGACTTTAAAAAGGCCAAGGAATAAATTATTCCTTTTTGCTTTCTTTCTTTTTTCTTAATTTCTTCTTTGTACTTCACCCGCACAAAGTTTGATTTTTTTTAATGCGTGAATCTAATACCTTCTTTAAATATACACCTAAGTTACGACTTATAACATCAACTATATACAGTAAAAACATCATCAAAATCGACTCCACCACTGCGTTGATTACTCGAATATTTATAATAGAGTCAGAATAAGATACAAGCACTAAAAATATTACAAAAACTAAATATTTTTCCAAACAACATTACTGCATGATACGTTGATGAGTCTCGACACTCCACAAGAGCCCGTGTTTGTTTTGATACACAATTTTAATTATAAAATTGTATCTGCACAACGCTCACAGTCGCCAACTTAGGACTTGAGTTAATAACGGCACGTATGCGTCCAATGTTGGTAGATTTTGTGTAGTGTTTAATAAGACAGTCATTGTAATATCCTGTTATTTAAAATGAAAAAGTTTTCAAACGAATTTTTAAGCATTTAGTATGCTAAATACTAAAAAAATATAGAAGGAACGCGGGTTCAAATCCCGTCTGGACCTATCACAATTTTTTTTCTTTCTAAATCTATTGGAATTAACTAGAATACTAAATGCTTAAAAATTCATTCCAATAATTAGGCGGAGTAACCAAAAATCATTGTTTAAAAATGATTGAAAATCATTCACTGGTTCCGTTAACTTTGTTTGTAAGAGCGTTGGTAGATTACTCCACCGTCGTCGCTTCAAAGACGGATATTTAAAGAGTGGTAAGATTTGGATTAGTTCGGGCGTGGGTCTGGTAGCTTAGTGGTCAAAAGCATTTTCCCTGTAAGATAAGGATCGCGGGTTCAAATCCCGCCTGGACCGATCACAAAATTTATTCCCTTCTAAATCTATTGGAAATGAAAGTATGTAAAAAAAACGATCCACCAGTGGACAAGTGCAACGCGTGGACAGTGCAAAAACCACAGGGCCAGTTCGGAAGAAATGACTCTGGGTCAGCCGGGGTGCGAGATTTATGTTTCATACACACTCACCTCCGGAAACCCATAACTCACAGACGGGTTCGGCCCACTCCAGCCCCGGTGGACGGGAGGGTACCCGTGGGGATTTTACGCATGTTAAAAATATCAGTAGATCATATAGGACTCTGGGTTAAACCAACCAATCGAACTCCTCTCAGTATACCATCGCCTAGATACTCCTTATCATCTCAACATTAATTCCGGTTGCATCTAAAACTATTATTTAGATGGATGGATAGTTTATCTTGTTTAAAAATAATAGAGAAATATTATAAAAATTGTGGTTTATTACTACTATGTGTTCATGACTGCTATTTATCAAACCACCTTTATGTTGCCCCCCTTGCCATGTTGGGTCCCGGTCCTCGCGCCTCCCCATTCCGGGGGCGAGTCGGGGACACCGTTGTCCCCCCTCCCGAGTAGGGCTAGACCGTAAAGGATGGCCCTGGGTCAGCCGGGGTGCGAGGGATATGTCAATGACAACCTCACCTCCGGCCTAGCACCACGACCCATAGTCGGCGTGCGGTTTTAGTCGGTTCGAGCCCGACATAACCTCCCCTTCCGACTCCGGCAGGGGTCCCGGTGGAGTAGAATAGGACCACCCCAGCTCTTCCTGTGGATGTCATAAAAGGTGACTAAGGGATAGGGCTGTTCTTCATCCGATAGTCCAAAACAAAGAGCCTGCTGGACGGAAATCGCCCTCTATTACGTCGTGGGACCGAAAATCATAATTCGCGAAACGTGGGAGCTAATACACCTCTGCTTACCCCTTCGGGGATTTACTGACGTGAGTATGTATGTATGTACCTTTATTATCTTAGAGTACACAATTATAGTCACATAAAATATTATTCATAGTGATTAAAAATTGCATTAAACTGTAACGGAACCTTAATTCGAACCTATTAATCATACATGTTACACTTCCGAGACAAAATTAATATACTATCATTAATCCTACATTTTGGATTTAATTACAGAATGATTTATATTAAATGCAACTAATAATTCAAAGACGATTAAGGATTGTTCAGTCACACCTGCTTGAAATAGGTCAAGCCAGGAATGAAAGATTGTCGAATCACATCATTGCTATCCATAAAATGTTATTAAACTGGAATAAATTCAACAAACACTTAGAAAATACTCTATATATATTTACCAATATTATGCTGAAGTGACCACTGCCTCTGTGGCGTGGCGGTAGTAAACGCGACTGCCGCGCAGGAGGCGCCCGCTCAGTGCAAATATTTGTATGCATGGATATGGATATTTGCAATGGTCTTGGTGTTTCTATGTATAATATGTATATGTATTTACAAAAAAAAGTATCTAAGTATACTTCTCCGCATTCTAGATTCCATAACACAAGCTAGTTAAGCTTACCATGGTTTAGATAGCGTTGTGTAGAATGTTGTAGAATATTTATTTATTTTGAAACGGTGCATGGATGAGTGATAAGAGGATGTGTAGCGAGATAATTTTCAATGTGAGGTGCTCCCAACACATCTGAAGCACACATTCTTCAATAACCTCGTTCTTAGCCGTTTGTACTAGAGCTGCGCTGAGCGAAGCTAGGTAAATGAAGTCAATCAATTGATTGATTTTTCATCAGTTTTGGCGGGATTCGAACCCGCCATCTTTCTGTTACAGGAATAATTCTCCACTGAGTCACAGAATTATGTCTGAATCCATCTAAATTCCCCTTTTTTGATTAGCATTATTCGATTTATTTGAATTATACTATCGAAAAAAATTACCCCTTTGAATAGTCATACTCAATGCTCTAAAATTTCATTCAGTAAACCATTTAATTGGTTCTAGGTTCTTAATAAACACATTCTTTGCTACGCATTCCGCACATCTCGGATAGAAACACAACCTAACACTATTCATGCTGACTTGAACCTTCCGTCTTGTAATTATTTTCGATTTGCTGAGGTGTGAATGAAATGAGGTAAATTTATATCAGGTTTATATGTGTTATAACAGAACAAGGAAAACCTCGAGCTGTGGAGGAAGGCGGTATGATTAAGTTCTGAGTTCTCCAAGTAATAAGAACTATTATATATGACTGAATATTACTTTTCTCATGTGTGTTGCTCATTTTATCATAGCTTGTGCTTCTGGAAGGTTCTTTTTATAAATTACGAGGTATTTAGATATCGTATTATGGGAGCCTTTGGCAAGTTATATGAGGTTTTCTCCTCACCGCATTGTCCCGAAATGAAGGCCTTCGATCAGTGTTGTTTATATGATTAAATTCGTCTTTGGTCTTATTTGCTAGGTTGTAAGGTAGATAAGGTATAATTCTCTAGCAGTCCGGCTGACCTTGAGCCATCTACGGCCTTGAAATAACCGCTTCGGGCGGGGTAACCACGGCGGTCATTTCTTGCCCCAGAAAGGAGGAAGGGGGTATGTCATGCCACTGCCCCAGCTTTCTTTTACTGGGATGACAGGCGGCAACACCTATCACCCTTAGACCCGCTGGTTGAAAACCGATATCTGAGTCGCTGAGGTACATGCAGTCCCATTCATTAAAAATTGTTTTTTGTAGATACATATTACAACAGCTGTAGTAAGTTATGCAAAAAGGATTATTTTTTAGTTACATACAAATCCATTACTAATATTATAAATGCGAAAGTAACTCTGTCTGTGTGTAACGCTTTCACGCCTAGCCGCTGAACCAATTATGATGAAATTTGGTACATGTGTAGATTAGACCTTGATAAAGAACATATGCTATGTTTGGTTGCGATAACCGACATCCATGCGAGCGGAGCAGCGGGCAAAAGCTAGTTTATAATATAATTGGTCAGCATAGGTCACCACGGTGATGGAGATTGACGCAAAAGTAATTATGGTGCCAGTCCTCTTGGTGTTTCTCCAGCAATAACTGTAACTATAAAGTTACACATCAGTGAAAAGTTCCACAAATGCACGCGTTCAACTTTGTCGCGGTTATTACTTTTGTGAATAATTCATGAGAATAATTTTATATCAAACATATTTTAGTAATACGTATGCATAAAAGACCTTGTAGTGATTGATGGTACAGCAGCAGCAGGATCGATCTTGACAAAATATCGTCGTTGTCAAACCAAAATCTGCTATGTGCCTTTTTTATAATTTTAACAATTATCAATTGCAACTGGTAAATGAAACAATCTATTGCATGAAAGGCTATGTGCTTATAAGTACTATACGACGCACTATGACAACTTATTCAAATATGCTATGTGGAGCAGCTAGAAATATTGTCAAATAAAATCTGCTAAGTGAAGAGATTACACGTAGCAGATTTTGGTTTGACAACGACGATATTCCAAAATGATCTTAGTGCCTTATCTTATCCATTTCTGTTGACTGATTATTCTGATAGCTTGTACACACCTTTATTTTGGATAATAAGGCGTCATTTAGACGATGCGAGTTTCTCGCAAGTTCGAGGTGGTAAAGTCGTATGCGATAATCACTAGCAATAATCGCCTCGTCAAAGTATTTACACGCTCAATTCTCGCATACGATTTATCATACGAGTTTCGCAAGTGACATTTCACCTGTTTTTATGTCATCTATATATATAAAAATGAACCCCTATTTCCCTTGGTCACGACATCATGCCTGAACGGCTGAACCGATTTCGCTAATTCTTTTTTTGTTGTGTTCGTTATTGTTAGGAGAAGGTTCTTATGAAAGAAAAAAGGAAGAAAATTGCGCGGAAAATTAGAAAATTTAAGAATACATAACCACCATATAAAATAGCTGATCCGACATACGCCATGTCTAAATTTTGAATTTGGAATACGAATTGGAAAAAAATGTGTTTATTATTCTAATACTGCTGTACCTATGATATTCTTCTATGTTATCTGACGTTTGATATAGAATTGACATAATGCGTGCAAATATCGTCAGAGGGTGATTAGTAGATATTATTCTGAATTAACAAAATGCCCGTTGCTTGGGCCGCGAAAATATTTATGGTGGCAATTTTTTTATTTAGGTCGAATAATTGATGATTTATGGTAGTATGAAACGCCCTTGAGCGTAGAGCTATATGGTTGTATGGGTCCCACAGGTATAAGTATAGGCTCCGTAGGTGTAAGTATGGGCGCCGGTGACCTAAATTAGTGTCGGGAGCTCCGTGGGCGTATGGGTCCCGATTCGATTCGGCCTTTCCGTTCTCAAAATAATTAGGAGAATTTGATACAGCTAATTGATTCTAATTTCTAAGGCGAAACGAAGTTTGCCGGGACAGCTAGTTGCTTTATAATTCTGTTTAAACCGACACTATTAATATTCAATTGCAAGGCGATTCTCGCCAGGCGAGGACAAACGAGCGACTATTGCTTCTGTAAATGTTTCGACGATGCAACTTTTTTCTCTCCTTTCGAGAATCGTATATTCGAGGCGATAAACTCGCTCCGTCTAAACAAGATTTAATACAATTTAAATCAATAATACAGTTCATTTGCTCTTAATACCTTGCTATTAAGACCATTTTGAGATTTAAGATCGTTCTAACGTCAACTAAACTAATGTAAATACTTTTAATCTATGTAATATCTATACACATATAAATATTCTTTCCAACTAAATGACTGACTGATCCGTCAATGTAGAGATCAAATCTCTAGTAGCCCTAGAGATCTTGAAATTTTGAGATGATGCCTGAGGCTATCCATCCATCCACATACTCATATCTGTAAATACCCGAAGGAAAAAAAAACTATTAAAAAATTAAATCCCTAAGGGGTGAAATACGATCATAATTGAAATAAGAATTCTCAGTTATTGTATGTATCTAAATCAAAAGCATGTATGTGTGTGGCAAGTATGTGTGCCAAAGCTTAAGGGAATTGGATGAAATGGCTTACGCAAATGGGCAGATCACCCAATCAGTCAACGGTGTCACTTGCTGGAAGTAAGTAAATACTTATGTAATGTGTGCAAAAGTTAAAAATGGATCGGGATAACTTATTATGATGCAAGTGATTAGATTAGTGCTGGTCTGGAGTCGCTGCTCCAGACCAGCGACTCCAGATGTGACACAAGAAACACAGCTTTAATTCTCGTAGTTCCAACGGTGATTTGTAATTGAAAGTACGGGAAATATTTCACAGTATAGTAGGTAATTATAACTTTAAAACATTTCAGATTGTTTCATTGGTCCTTTGAAAAAAACGGATTTTTTCAATTCGATCCAGTAGTTCCTGCGATTAGTGCGTTTAACCAACCAAAAAACCCTCCATTTCCCTTGACACTACTGCGTGACACTACTAGTAAGACACTACTACTAGTAATGCAACTGAAGAGTAGCAGTAGTCCGATTAACCGAACTACCACCAGACTACTGCTACACAAAAAGTAGCAATAGTTCGAGGCCGTTTGACAATCGGACTACTGCTACTGAATAGTCGCAGTAGTCCGATCAACCGGACTGGCAACCGGACTCCTGAGACTAAAGGGTAGTGTCACGGGATATAAAAAATTCCCATGACACTACTAGTAGTGCCACGCAGTAGTGTCAAGGGAAATGGACGAAATAAACAAACTCTTCATCTTTACAATATTAGTATAAATTTAGTTCCAAAAGTGTGCTTATTAAATACTTTACATAAATAAGCACTTAATAAGAAAAGTGTGTTTTAACGGTTCATTTTCTCAAACTACATAAATCAGCACATTTAAATATTTACGAAAGTGCGAGCGTGTTTTAAATTATAAGCAACTGGTGCGATTTATTAAAAATTCTTAACAAAAATGAATTTAATGGTTTCCTTACAGCGGTAAGTAGGTACCGGTATAAAAGCTTACTTAAATTCTTAATATATCTTGGTATAGTCCAAACAAAACGACGGAATCCTCAAAGGAAATTCATAAATGTTAAATAACACTACTGCATCTAACTACGATACGGTAACCCGCATATGGTGCAGAATATTCCCTCGAGAAGCAAGCGGTTTAGTGATTCTTTTCTTTGTCACATCTGAAATCTTCTTACAGTCCCAGGTTCAAAAAGCTGTGCATCTGATGAGGCCGTCAAGGTGAGTGCCACCATTGTGACATCGATTCTGTAATGTAACGTTAAGTTCCAAATAGAAAGGTTTACACACTGCTCCTGTTCCCGCGACCCAGATAAAGTTCCTTTAAATTTCTGTGAGCCTGGTACTTCATGCCAATGTATCAAGGTCACAGAAATACTGATGCCGTGACCGTGACACATAGCAACCTTTTTAAGTCTGATCAAGACCTTTCTAGTAAAAAACCGCTTCAAAACCATTTAGTAGTTTTAGTTTAACAAACATTTCCAATTTACAATTATATAATAGTATAGGTGTAATATTTCTGAAAATGTAAAAGGTTCTCAGATTGGTAATTACGAATTTCTGTCTTGAAACTTAGCAAATAATGAAAAATTGTTATTAAATTAAGAACTTCGTTTACTAAAACTATGAAACAGACACATTTTATGTTTGCTTACAACCAAACCACAATTATAGTACATCACAAACACACACATTTTACATATTTGACTGTGTTTCTTCATCATGTTTCATTGCTTTGTGTTGTTTGGTTTTATAAACGTCTGATTCACTTTTAGTTTGTCTTGTATCCTCTCTAGGCTTCTGATTAACACCAGTTTGAAGTAAATAAACTTGTCTATCTTTTATTCGTACGTAAGTTACATGTTCTTCAGTTCTCCTTTTCCGTTTTCGGCAACAGTTGGAGCAGCAAATGATTTTTTTGCATATTTCGCAACAATTACACCAGTTGCAACGACGACACATTTTTTTTAACTTACTTCCGTCACTTTTTGCACACTTTCGTAGCGGAAGGGTAATTTTATTCTTTTACAATTTTTGTATGGCAAATGGGTAATTTTATTGAATTTGTTTACTTCGCGACCGGGACCAAAATTTTACTTGAAAATTTGAACGATATTTTTTTGACATTTTGACTCATTTTGATTTATTCTTGACAGTCTTCAGTTGATTTTTTCTGACGCAAAAGTATATCACAAATCATGTACTCGGTCTAATAAATGTAATAGTTTAGTCCAGTACGACAAGTTTATTTGTTATGCAAAAATGGCTGGGTGGATTCTAATATTACTGGTAACATTCAGGGTGCATTTTTTAGGTTGGAAACTAAATGATTATTATGTGTTTTTTTTAAATAATTAGTATTCTTTTCACTCTATATTCATATCGGTCCTTCGGTCATGCTCACCGTGAACCCTCAACGAACTTTTATGTTATTTGAAGGTTTGTCGCATGCAACCTACAATGTTATATACTTTACCAACTGAATAGGCTACTCAGTACAAATAACGGAATTTTCCTACTTAATAGATATTTATATTCAATAGTTGTAGGTATTCACATATTTTAGAATTCAGAATTCAGATTCGTAACAGCATTATAACGAGAATGCAAGACTGGATTTCAAATTATCACATCATTGTATTCAAACGTTGTTCATGCTTAAGGTATCGTATAAATTCCGAGGGCTTGACGAGAACCCAAAACTTTGTAGAGATTTTTTAGATAGCTGATCATGAAAAACCAACAAGTGATTACGATTTGAAGTAGTAACAGAACACCTAGAACTTCCTTAAGGGTAAGCGAGATATAGGCCGTTTTTGACTTTTACAAGAATGTTACTTTGAATGACGAGCGAGGGCGAATGGTATGTTTCATTAGTCCATAATGTGCAATGATATTACATACAAAAAAGAGGCAGATATGTTATTAGACTGCGCCTGGTGAAGACGCGAAAACGTCCCAATTGGGACGTATCGCATTTAGTATATGTCTGGCAAACGCCGAGTTGTCACGTATGTAAGCGCATAATAAAATGGCAATAAAAATGCCACCGTGTATTTTAACAAATGTACAAATTACGACACTAAAATCAATAAAACACGAAGGACCTTCTATCACATGTAAGTACATACAATATTACCGATTTTTTAGTGTATTTCATTAAAATTAGTTTAATAATATTTTTAAAATAATGGCGGCAAAGAAAAAGGACAGAAATACTCTTTGATATGAGCACGACAAGGACACAACAACACTGCTTGCATAGATTATCAGTACAGATGCGACATAGGGTAATTTTCAGTTTACTGCCTACTAAAGTAATAATTTTGACCTGCTGTTCAATTTTATTTGTTATTCAAAATTCAGTAACATAATTTTTGTTTTATTTATTTGTTGTCCTTTAAATAATTGTAATAACCTAAATTTTTTTTCAAAGCTTCCGACTAATGAAGTTCGACTTCAAGAGTGGATTGCAATTGTTAAAGAACAACGAAATGAGTTTGACTGGACACCTTCAAAAAGCAGCAGAATTTGTAGCAATAATTTTGAAGCCACTGAGAGGTATACAGTATACTTCGAAAAAAGGAACATTGCTCAGGATGAATATAAATAACTGACAAATATACCACTGTTCGGCTTCATTCTGCTCATAAAAATAATCCCAAAATAAAAAACTTTCTAAGAGGCAGAAAAGAAATAAATTAAATTTATTTGAAGGAGTTTAATTTTTGATTATAACGTCAGTACGGCACTATGGTTTTATTTCCGAGAAGTTTCCTAATTATCTTTTTGAATTATTATCATTTTCCGAAATAAATAATGACGTATTATTTTTTCATCGAATTTCATTTCTTGCCTACCAACGAAATACCCCTTCTGTTCAACAAAATCATAATCTATGCTTCGAAACGCAATCGTCCGAATCATTCCGAATTATAGCTATCTTTTTTACTCACGTGCTTATCCCATCTTTCGTACTACTTTAACGCTAATTGTCAACTATTGTGCACTGACAGACTGCTGGATCAGATTTGAGAAGTCAGTTACTATGAACGTAACATATCTTGTATAAAATATCATTGATAATGTGTCATTAAAACAATTTATTTGATAATTTCTTGATTTTATTTATAACTTCACTTATGGTTAATATAACAACAATGTAATACATTACAATAGTTCGTAAAACGGGGTGATAAGTGAATAGGAATAAAATGGTCGTTCGATAATTACTTTTACAAGATTTCTAAGTATCTAATCAGATTTTTGATAACTTTGTTAAATTGAGGTAGTCTATATATTCACTTGAAAAAAATTAACTAATGTAAAGCCAACGAGACGAGAGAAGAAAGGTAAACAAAGCGACTATTACTGAGTTACATTGTGATCACTAGCGATTATTTTCTCTGTCCTTGTCGCACATATCTCACGTACGCAACAATGGCAGAGCGATAGCTGTCGATGCGTGTTTCGTAGTACAGGAAAGCAGTCAGCACAGTGGTTCTAAACTGTCAGATCCACCATCTTATGAGCAATTTCATTCCTGTCTGGAATGAAATCGCTCAAACGTTTGGAACCGCTGAAACTTAGTTTACATTTTTTCTCTCGCTTCGTTGGCTTTACAGAATTTCACGCACCATTTCTATACCCTCATTGATCTCTACTCCCCCCGTTTTACCCGGTAATCAACTTGTAAGCATCTATCAAAATCGGCAAAACAAGATAGATAACTGTGAAGATATTTTTTTCTATCCCTTTTATCCTCATCTGCATCACTATTCATTTTGCGGCCTTTTCGTATGTAATGAGTTTTTGCACACACGGGACCGGAACGTGGCACATGTGGTGTGGGAATAATCTCGTAGCCAACGATGTTTAAGTTTTAAATTTTTTTCTTTTTTTTTGAAAAGAGAAATAAGTATTTCTTTGTTCACAACGTTAGACCTGAATTATTATCACGGTTCCTAAGCATTAACACCACATATAAATAGCCACGTGCCCTAAATGCGTCTGCGCAAAGACCCGTCACGAATGCAACGGCCTTTACTTTTATTATGTTAAATCCCTTCTTCGTTATATTTTGCGATATTTCCGATAGAAATCCTGTCTGGATAGTAATTATATGCAGGACTGTTTAGATTTTGCTAAAATGAAGTATAAAAATTGGTAAGAATTTTCAGTTTTAATCAGTTCCGTCTATAATTCTAGAAAATACTAATGAAAAATGAACCAATGGTAAATTAGACATTATTTTGTACCTTTCCATCGTCTTTGCCGACGTAGTTTATCATGAAACTCTGATTATGGTAAAGAGTGTGCACACTGGGTCGGGCCTGTTTAGAAGTATATAAATGAGCTGCTCCAATTATGTTGCAAGCCGTTCTTATTATTTTGCAAGTAAAGTGTTTATCGGGTTATATTCTTTAATAAATACAAATTTCATTACAAACCTATACACTAATTTTCTTCAGTTGCCCTTGGGTGCTTTGTATTGAGGATTACGATAATATTTTACTTGCTGCAACTTTCGTCTTTTTAATTTAGATTTCTTGAAGCGTTTCTTCAACTGTCTTATACATTCGCAACAATTGCACCATCCCCTGCAGCAAGGCCATCCACAGCATGCTTTATGGCATGTCCTCTCGCATCCTTTTCTTATTTTATAACAACATTTACTCAAAAGTTTATAGCATTTTAGTTTCTTAATTTTTTTCAAATTCACTTTATTTTGCCCAGATTTTGATTTCTTTGATGTTCTTGGCATCTTTTGTATTTCATTTTGGTTTGCTATTTATCTTTCTGTATCACTATTCAGTATTTAGTTATCATGATTGTAATAGTGCATTTGTTTGCATTTAAATTATGCGAACAATGGGTGAAATGTTTATTTGAGCTGTAAAAAACTAAAATATTTACTTGGATCTGGTTAGATAGAATTTCGAAGTCTTATTTTGATTGATGCTTTAGACAGTACGTTGTCAGTTGACTTTTTAAAGACGGCTAGGCAGTAGGCACAGAAATGCATACGTGCAGAACCGTAGACAGTGTATTCTGTGTCTATGTGCAGAACGGTGCTGTTAATTTTTTTCAAATCTTATGCGCTATCAGCGCCAATGTTCTGACTACGGCCGTGGCCAGAGGCGACAGAGTCAGCCTATGACCACGGCCGGTGTAACGACTGCATAACAATCGTTCACATACAAAAACAACCTGAGTGTACCGTAGAAAAAACTACAACCGTTCACCTGGTCTAAACGCCAGGCAAATTAAAGATCGCGTAAATTCCTGTAAACATTATTGAATTTCATGGAATGCGAGAGCTTTAAAGTTTCATGTATTTTGTTTGTGAAATACCTTCATAGCTAGCTAGTGACGCGTGGCAGTATCTACTGATTATTATATGTCATACAAAGAAACGCTGTATAAGGCAAACCAAAAATAGGGGAAGTAGCAACCGGGAACAGCGCTTAGATGATGATGAGTAAGTTGAATTGTTTGAGCCCTATTTTCACGACTATGAGAGGTTGAACCTGCTCTAACTATTGGGTATTTTATATTAGCTCTTTATCGTCAAGTCTAAATAAGAATTGGGTTCCTACTTCAGGAACAAAGAAAAAATAAATGAATTTAAAATATATAATTAACATTTATTTGACTTCTCGACATAACAATACACTTACGTTAACACCATAACTATACAATAGGACAGTATCACAATAACAAATACACAAATATATTTTCATATTATACTTCAATATGCTTTAGCTTTTCTTTTCAACATAATAACGATAAACATTTAGACAATACACATTTGGTAGGCGAATTGTATTAGTTAGTAGAACATAATAACATTAGATGATGGTAAACACTTTCAAAATAATATTACTTGTAGGTGGTTAAGTCATGTGGAACAAATAAACATAACATTACATAAACTCACGCCTGTATTCCCCGAAGGGGTAGGCAGAGGTGCTAGCACCCACATTTCGCCAGTTTATGTTTAGGTCAAATGGAACAAATTAATAATAAACAATATAAAAGAAGAGCCAATGTATTAGTTTGCACTCGACCGCATATAGCAGCAACAACATTTTTAAGCATCGCGTCATGTCGCTATAGTAATGACTTCATACCCGACAGCTGATAGCAGCAGTAGACGTCAGTAATGTATTCCAATTGGATCTGAGTACTCTGTGAGACAAGATATCTGTTGTACTTCTATGGTTCATAATGATCTGCGGTCGGATGAACGTTGTGGACGTCGACGATTTGTCGCCAGCTACGGAAGGTGTTTCATTTGAATGCATAGAAACCAGAAGTAGGTACTGCTGCTGTACGAGGTCGGCTACAAACTCAACCTTAATTAGCAAAAGCAATTAAGTAATTTAGAGTCACTATGAGAATACATATAGTGATCAACGTTCTATTTAAAAAAATATGAAGAGCAGACGCACCGATGGACCTGTAAGAGCGATTTTATGAAAACAGAATGTGAAAGATATGTTATGGCGGCTTTTCACGGTGTGTTATTCTGCGGACGAACGTTATTCACGCCAGACTCTGTGGAAAAAGGGTCGTCTGTGGAAGTGCAGACAAATCTACGGATTTCAGAAAGCCGTGAATTAGATGCAACACTACGGAGTTGCGTCTGATTCACGACTTCGAAACCGATCGACACAATACATATCATGGAGTTAATTGCTGAGAGGCGCGTGGCGACACTTGAACGTCTGCTAAGTGTGATGAAGTCTACAGAATTACACACCGTGAGAAGCCGTCTTAATGATAGAAGTAAAAAAAAATATATCTTCTTTACCTACTCACTGCAATAAAAGAGAATGCTCATTTCATATGCAAAACAAGTTGAAAATATATAATAACATCAAGTCCGCTTAAAATTAATGTTCAAAAACTTCAACAATGCAGACTCTCATCTTGGCAAAGTTCATAAAACTCAAGTAAGTCTGTGCCTGGTCTGGCGAAGCTGAAGTATAAGAAATTTTTTGACACCCTGAAGGACAAGAATGTTAATGTAGGCGTTAGACGGACGGTCGCCAGCTTGATCGTGTCGTGGCGTGGGTACGTCTGCGATGGTGATTGGTTTTGACATTTCTTGTATTGATGACCACGGTAACTGGAAATGAAAAGTTATAAGGCTACTGTATTGTGTGTAAGGTATATGGTATATAAATAAATAATAAATAAATAAACACCGCCGACGCATCTTCGCCGAAGACCATCGGCCTCCATGACCGGCGGCCTGAGGACGGTGAGTCGGCTGCTCACCGTCTTTACAGAAGCAGGCCCATGACGGCAGCGTGACGTGAGGGATTCACGCACGCCCCCCCCCCCCCCCTAAGAAGCGGGATAACACCCGAAAACCCCCCCAATGACGCGGGATAGCACCTGAACCACCCCCAAGGCGAGGCCGCAATTGTAGCCGTAGGTCTGATGGGAGTCCTGGGACATCCTTCCGAGGGCTTACCCGGGGCTCCCATCCATAGGCTTCTGGGCGTTACCGTGGGGGTTTTTAGTCGGTAGGAGTCCGGCATAACATCCATGAAGGATTTTCCCCCACGGTAAAAAAAAAACCCATGGTAAGTATAGCTTAACTAGCTTGTGTTATGGAATCTAGAATGCGGATAAACATAAATAGATACTTTTTTTTGTAAATACATACATATTATACATAGAAACACCCAGACAAATGCAAATATCCATATTCATGCATGCAAATATTTGCACTGAGCGGGAATCGAACCCGTGCATCCTGCGTAGCAGTCGCGTTCACTACCACCACGCCACGGAGGCTGTCTGTTATATTATATAGTGATAGTAACTGCTGTCAGTGGCTCCACTCACGTCAAAAAATTTGAATAGCCTAAGCGTTATTCCAGTCAGATTCGTTAAGCCGTTTGAGCGTGACGGAATAAAATATCCGAACATCTTCAGAACCTTGATAGATAGATAGATAGATAGATAATTCTTTATTGTACACCAATAGATTTACATTGGAACAAGTAGGTAGCATGATACAGTTTAATGTACAATGGGCGGCCTTATCGCTGGAAGCGATTTCTTCCAGGCAACCTTGGGATGGACAGTAATGTGCTAAAACAGGGGCAATACGGTGTAGTTAGCAAATAAGGTCAATAAGGTGTGTTACAAAGCGAAAAAAGATAGGGAGAGAGGGAGGGAGAAATAAAATAAATATTTTCATAACGTAAAGTATTAGGTATAACATAAATACAACCAAGTATAACACATAAATAGATACATAAAGTAAATAGTACAACAAACTAATAAGATAGGAAACAAGTGAGTGAGAAAATACCGAAATTGTGAGCTATCATACTCTAGAAGATGATAGGAAGTGGTCCTTTACCAGATTTTTGAAGACATTTATAACATACTAGCTGACCAAGCGAACTTAGTACCGCCAATTTGTTTCCGCCCGCGTGGCGTCTGATCCTGTTCCCGCTCCATCCCACTAATATTATATGCGCGAAAGTTTGTGAGTATGGATGGATATACTTGTATGTATTGATGGATGTTTGTTACTCTTTCACGTAAAAACTACTGAATGGATTTTCATGAAACTTCAGTAATATAGCTTACTAGCTTTTGCCCGCGGCTACGCCCGCGTGGATGTCGGTTATCGCGACCAAACATAGCCTATGTCCTATCTCATGGTCTAATCTACCCCTATACCAAATTTCATCAAAATCGATTCAGTGGTTTAGGCGTGAAAGCGTAACATACAGACAGACAGACAGACAGACAGGCAGAGTTACTTTCACATTTATAATATTAGTATGGATACATCAGAATAACACATCACGCTACGAACCAAGGGAAGGACTCCCAAGGACGGGCGAAGCCGCGTGCAAAAGCTAGTTATACATATAAACCTTCCTCTGGAATCACTCTATCAAAAAAACCGCTTCAAAATCCTTTGCGTAGCTTTAAATATTTAAGCATACAGATGGACAGACAGTGACAGCGACTTTGTTTTATACATAGTGATAGTGAAAGTAGGAATGTGAGATACTCCAATAACGTCAGGATGTACACAGCTAGATCCGTTCAGCATTTCGAGTGAGCGTGTTTAAGTAATTGACATCCAAACATTATCACAAACTTTCCCATTTACACTATTAATAGGATAGGATTGCTTGAACAACAACACTCACCAAATTCTTTTGAAAATACCAGAAATTTTGATATCCATATCGATATAATTTGACACTGGAGAATTAAACGTCAAATTTTATTGATAATATGAGCTTTATGGTTCCAGAGTATAAGAACACAGATTGTATAAGAATCTGTATAAATCTGCGAGATTGTATTGATACTTTTTTGATGTATTTCGGCTTACGCTTGATTTAATATTTGCAACAAGAGAATTTAAATAGTCGGGCACGCGTAGAAGAAAGTTCTGTAGTAACTTGAGCGCATCAGTTTCAGCTAGGGGAGGCTAGTTACATGTTGACAAATTCCTCCAGCCAGTAGGCAGCCAGGGTTGGTGCCCAAAAAAGAATTCGTTTTACGAATTCACACCTATGCGTCAGGTTAAGATAAGGTATGTTATTTACCAGCTAACATGTGTCCATTTTAAAAATATCGCTATTTATCGTAAACTAAAGGCGTGGGAAGCTTGCAAAGATAATGTATGTATTTATTTGAACGCGGTCTTTATTTATGTTTATTTTAGAGTTAAACAAACCACAATTACTGAAAAACATTATATAAGACCAAAGTAATATAAAACTTTAATTAAAATAGATGTTATATGTATTTATTTATTATTTTGCTATCTATACGCTTCCCCCACCACTAAAAGTGGAAAATTTATATACCATAATTCTTTCTATCATCTAATCTACCAATTCTAATAGGTTTCCACGACGCTCGAATGAGTACAAATATTGATGCGTGGCCTCCCTACCTATAAGAACTTGTAATTAATATCTAAAACTATGTTTCGTTTTGTGAACTACAAACCATCAACAACATAAACAACATTAACGTAAATATCTTTATGCATACTACTATAATTACCACATTAAAGAAACACTAAAGTAAGAATAAATTAAACGAAGCAAATTCTTCCCATCATTACATATGACTTTGTACTAAAAATCTCACAAACTTCAATAACGTTGTCAGGACGAGAAAAAACCTGAAATTTTTCACAAATATTAAGGGTAATGTAGCCAGTGACACCTAAAACCTACTTCACAGCTATTCAACAAAACTCCCGAAATCTTGGGTACTTAATGTAAATTTTAAAATAAATCTTAGAGGTGTCAAAAGTTCATTTTACACCGGTATCATATAAAGTATTCATAACTACGATCCCGCGAGACTTATTTGCAGATTTGTAAAAAAAAGTGTCCAACTTTTAAGTGGGTAGACAAAAAGTTTTCCGCCGCATTGGTACAGGTTTTACTTACCTACTTTTTACTTTTAATAATTCATTTTCTCCCACTCTACCGAGTTTAAATTCACCTTAATGCTATTTTATTGTCGGGATTTCACCTTCCCGACGTTTATTTATTGCAAGCAATTGATTATGTTTTTATTTCGTATTTCGCTGGACATTTTCTTGAGTTTTAAGTTTAAATGAAATGTGATTATACCTTTACAATAATAACCCTATCTACTTTGTTCTTAGCTACTCGACTGATAATTAATAATAATTATACTTTACTAATAAATTTTGGTATTTTTGCCACGAGTAATTTTATGATACTGGGTGGGAGATTATCTCTTGCACCCCAGCTAACCCAGGGCCATATCTGGTTTCGAAATGACTGGGCCATTTTGAAACCTGATATGGCCCTGGGTATCAAAAAAATTGAAGACAGTTTTCAGACTAGATCTCTACATTGGATTCTGGAGGACGGACAGCCTCTGTGGCGTGGCGGTAGTGAAAGCACCTGCCACGCAGGAGACGCGGGTTCGATCCTCGCTCAGTGCGAATATTTGTAAACATGAATATGGCTATTTGCATTAGTCTGGGTGTTTCTATGTATAATATAATTATGTGTTATATTTACAAAAAAAGTGTTTAAGTATATTTATCCGCATTCTAGATTTCATAACATAAGCTAGTTAAGCTTACCATGGGTCTAGATAGCGTTGTGTAGAATTCTTGGAATATTTATTGTTATTATTGGATTGTATACGTGTCACCTAAGAGCTCTATAATACTAGCGGTTTCGTAGCGGAGCGAACACGGAGCGGACGCGAAATGGAGGCCATGCGGTTTTTTTTTTTTTACACAGGACACGTCAATTTGACTTCACCTCGCCTGATGTTAAGCTAAAGGCAAAGTCTCGGAAAGAGGGTCACCATCGTAAACATTTACTATGTTAACAGTGGTGGCACTCAGCTTGACGGCCTGATTAGATGCCTTTTCACGCCCCGCTTAAAGGACTCGGGACTGTAGGAAGAAGCAAACACGTGAGCTGGCAGGGAATTCCAGGTCTTAGTGGTGCGGCATAGGAATGAATCACTGAAACGCTTGGTTCTAGCAGCGGATACGTCGCTGTCTCCACTGCGCAACTGCGACGTTTCCGCTACGCAACCACGTTGTCTCCACATGCACATGCACTCCGCGTCCGCTCTGTTCCGAAACCGTTAGTATCACAAGGCCCTAATTGATGTTGCTTTATTTCTTTCAAAGTTCGTCGTCCTTTGCTACAGTTACTAGATTTTGCTGTAGTTAGTAGATTTTGGTTTAGTCCTTGATTCATTGACTCGACAATTTACAATTTAAATAAAGTGAAAATCGCACACAATAGGCAACACAAAGGAGTACAATCACAAACAAAACTCAAAACCAAGCAACTTTTCTTTATTTCTGTAGAGTTAATAATTGTTCATTAAAACCAAATTCACTTCATTTCAAAGTGAAGCTATGCGAAGTTGTACAACATCTTATAATTAAACTTTGAAACCTTTGATGTATTTACGAATTATAATTTAGTTTCAAAAAGGACTTCATCAAAATACTAGTTACTTTTAAAATAAAACAATCAGAATTGTAAGCTCAATTTTAAATCCACATCAGAAAAACATCCAAAAAGTTCGAAGATTTTCTGTGACTTTTTTTATTCCAAGCGTTTTTGTCTGTTTTTCTTGTTTTTTTAGGATTCCATAATCAAAGGGTAAAAATGGAACCCTAACACTATAATGTCCGTTTATCTCATATCACCCATCATCTGTATCTCATAAATCGTGATAGCTAGAGTGCTCGCACGATAAGTCTGCGCGCGAATGGGGGCGCTGGCGTACTTAAAGTTGTTACACATTTTAAGAACACTTGTACTTTTTGAATGCCGTTCACTTGTAGAATACCGTAAGGCAAAACCGGTCAGGTGTAATAGAATAAATACTGCAGAAAAAGTACAAGTTTTCTCAATATGTGTAACAATGAATGCCACCAAGTGCCATCAATCAACAGTATAGATAATTAAAGTTGTTGTTATTGTAAATTGTTGATAGAAACGTGCATTTTTTGTCCTTAAGCTGATTTAAAAAAATCTAATTGTTTACTTTATATACCCAAAGTGTTAGTATTATTTATTATTCGAAGATATTAGAAAATAAAATATTAGTTCCCATTTTTTCTGCGCGCAGAGTTATCTGCCGAGCAACTTAGATAGTTGAAATTGTCACTGATAAAAATATTTCTGTTGCCACTATTACAAAAAACACTACAAACAGAATAAACATTCATTTTATTCTGTACTAGCTTTTGCCCGCGCCGCCATCGCGACCAAACATCGCCTATGTCCTTTCTCATGGTCTGATCTACCCCTATACCAAATTTCATCAAAATCGGTTCAGTGGTTTAGGCGTGAAAGCGTAACATACAGACAGACAGAGTTACTTTCGCATTTATAACATTGATGTGGATCTAGTATTTGTTGTTATAGAGGGGCAAGGGGCTTCCGCACAGCAAACGTAATTTTAACGGTCTAGATAAGGGTACAGAACCTTTAGTGCGTGACAGAGTTTTTCTCGTGACTACAGATCTCACCATAGTAACGAAACATTAGAAAACTGTGTACGTAGTTGGTTGAAGCAACTTTGCCCTAATAGTCAGTCCAGGAGTAGTTCAAAGTATTCTAATCGTCCGATCGGCTGGCTCTGTGGATAATCTCGTACTTAAGGAACTAATCCTCTGAACGTTCTGCGACTAGATATTTTAGGGATGTAGCCATTGTAAAAGTAAGCGAATTAGAATGAAATGCAATGATTAGTGAAATATTTATCAGCATTTTCTTCTCTATACCAAGTCTACTGATGGTGGTCTTCCGGGGCGAGTCGGGGACACCGTTGTCCCCCCTACTGAGGAGGGCCAGACCGTAAGGGATGGCCCTGGGTTAGCCGGGGTGCGAGGGATATGTCGATGACAACCTCACCTCCGGCCTTGCACCACGACCCACAGTCGGCGTGCGGTTTTAGTCGGTTCGAGTCTGACATAGCCTCCCCTTCCGGCTCCGGTAGGGGAGGTATCCGAAGGGATTTCCGCACAAAAAAAAAAGGTTCATTTCAAATTAGAGAAAAATATTTTACATGACTGGAGCCGCGGGTAAAGACAACATGCATTCGTCGTCAGCATTCATTACCGCGAATGTAAATTTCGGCCACTTTTGAGGAGACGACGAGACGGACATTGTCACGTTCGCGGTAATACTCGCTAGGTACTCGCTGTGTGTAATATATAATATGTGTAGGTATATCTAATGTTATTTGTATGTATGCCTATCTAAGTAAATATTATAAAAATCTCATGTAACGATGTGCTTAGATTTATGTTAAATACTATATTTAGGTATGTAAATGATATGTATAAGTATGTAAATAATATGTTTATGTATGTATGTAGGGATATATGTGTAAATATATATATATGTATATAATTTAAGTTTATGACTACATTAATAACCCATACGTTATTATTGTTTTGAGATGATTAAAAAATGTCCATCTAAAGGTTGCCTGTAAGAGATCGCTTGTAGCGATAAGGCCGCCATTTGTACATTTTTCATGATGTTGTTCCGTATATGTACTAAAATTTATGAGTGTACAATAAAGATTTTGCTTATCTTATCTTATCTTATCTTATCTTATCTTAATACTTAAAGCGCATTTATTTGATATTTTTGACTTTTCTGGCCAAATCAAATCAAATATGCTTTGCTGTAGGCTTTTATTCATATTATTCATAACATTTTACCTTCACTGTGGATATGTTTTCCATCAGTTAACATTTTGTACTTACATGTTTGTTTCGTATATCTACAATCCGAGTTTGTACAGAACTAGGTACTCATAGTTAATAGCGAAATCAAAATGTTCATGCTAAATTAGTGTATTTTACACACAATAACGTATTCAACCTCAGGCCACGATCCGCCAGGCGTAATCACATAACCAAAGTTAGGAAAACATATTCGAGAAAATTCAATTAACATTTTGATAAACGCAATTAAAACTATCAATAATTTCCTTAATAAGTTATTTAAAAAAAATTGAACCGACTTCAAAACCAAATATGAAAAAAATGTTTAAAATAACAGAATTTAGAGAGAGAATTTAGAGATTTTCCATCTGTTAGAAGTCGGTGCCAACTTTGTTTGCTGTGCCTGACCTGCTATAATGCCATTAATCTAGGTATAATGACTTGTTGAGGTAGGGGTGGCCTATCCTACTTAGCTATATTATTTTACCTGTTTGATTTGATACCGACTTTTGTATTGAAATGATCGATATTTCATTAAAATGCATCATGGCAGGTAATTCAGGTACAGCAAAGCACCAGCAAACAAAGTTGGCACCGACTTCTAACAGATGGAAAATTTCTAAATTCTCTCTCTAAATTCTGTTATTTTAAACATTTTTTTCCTATTTGGTTTTGAAGTCGGTTCAATTTTTTTAAAATAACTTATTTTTCCCTTTTTAGTGGGCCAAGGTTTGCGTTCGTAATCCAAGTTCAATCCAGTCCAGCATCCCATTAACCACAGTTTTCGTCTTTTGGGGTCATAATACTCCCAATAAGTTAAGGGAACTGGAACTTTTATATGAAAGACGGCGAGTTGAACAGGTTGGTGATTTCGCAGATGGGGCTGCAGTTAGAATTTTACCAACGATCAAATTGTTGAATGACAACAACTCTAAGATGATAGCTCAATTTTTTTACTGAGGGTATTGTCAACGGTGCAATGCGGATTGTGTGTGCGTTTGGGTGATCTGCGTCGCGATCGGTCAGAATCCGACGAGTTACTTGATGCAATTTTTATTAAATTTGATGATGATACTATTGGGACTATATTGAAAGGTAGTGAATGCTTAAGAAAGAAGAATCCGTTAATCTTGAGCTGGGCTGTAACGGTTTATAAGCTTCAGGGCACCACATTAAATAAAGCGAGAATTGACTTAGAAAATATTTTTTTCGCTAAGGGCCAAGTGTATGTTGCTTTAAGTGGACAAGACAAGTGGAGCCACCTGTCACCCCAGCAGAAGCAGGCCACGGCAGCAGCGCGCGTAGGCACGCCTACCCATTCCGGGGGCGAGCCCCCTGCCCAGGGGTGCCAGACCGTAATGGATGGCCCTGGGTCAGCCGGGGTGCAAGGGATATGTCGAAGACGACCTCACCTCCGGCTTAGCACCACGACCCCCAGTTGGCATACGGTTTTAGTCGGTTCGAGTCCGACATAAACCGTTCCCTTTCGGCTCCGGCGGGGGAATCCACGGGGATTTCCGCACGATAAAAAAGACCAACTCAGGAGTAGATATACCCTTTTATAAACATACTTATTATTATTATTAATTGAGGAATTGTCTCGGTTTCACTCTGACATTTCGTGATTATCTCAGGAGTAGCACCAACCCTTACGAGTATCACGTTAGCCCGATCGATCAATTGCAGTACTGTCCCCTAACTCCTAACCGTTGAGGAGTTCTATAGCTTCACTATCAACACAGCAGCATCAGAAGTTGATTCAAGCATATCTCACAAGAAACACGTTAGCCCTATTTAGTAGTATACTAAATATTTATCATCCAACAATGGCAGTACTGTCTCCCAACTCCTAACCGTTAAGGAGTTCAGTAGCTTCATCATCAGCACAGCAGCATCAGATGTTGACACTCTGAAGCATATAACTGAGTAAGACATTATTACGTAACAAAAGCACCATACGCAACCGTTAAGGAGTTCTGTAGCTTCACTATCAACACAGCAGCATCAGAAGTTGATTCAAGCATATCTCGCAAGCAACACGTTACCCTACCTACTACTAAATATTTATCATCCACCAATGGCAGTACTTTCTCCCAACTCCTAACCGTTAAGGAGATCAGTAGCTTCATCATCAGCACAGCAGCATCAGATGTTGACACCCTGAAGCATATACCTGAGTAAGACATGATTACGTAACAAAAGTACCATACGACCATACAATTTTCGATGGTTGTCCTCGATTTCTCCTGGATCCCATCATCAGATCCTGACCTTGTGAAAATGGGACCACCTCAAGTAAGTAGACCCTATCCAACAAAAAAATAAAACTTGAAATCCGTCTATAATTGGCGGAGATATCGGTGAACATACATTAAAAAAAAAAATATTATGTATACAGACGAATTGAGAACCTCCTCCTTTTTCGAAGTCGGTTAAAAAATCGCTCTGTTTCATAATGTACACGCATTCTAATTATTACATAAGGAATAACAAGTAGACGGACGACAGTCTCAGTGGACAGCGGGCACGTACCAAACTTTGATAAGGTCTGTAAGGTCGAAATTTGGAATAATAGATCAAGTTTAGTAAGACTCCACATTTATTAGCACGCCGAGCGAGGATTAAGGTTCAATTTGATTGATTATAGGAATCGAAGTGGCGGTAAATAAATTTGTTGCTGCTCACGTTTTCGTAGGGCGCGGAAATAGACAGTTTGGGGGTCAATTTGTGAAAACTTGTGGTGAAGGGCCCATTTAACAAGATTATAGACGGTTTAGCTATTTGATTAATTTTTAACTCTTCATCAAAACGCTAGTACTGGTTCATAGATATTGAAAAAGTTTGCAGATTGTAGAATGGCTCGCATGCTTTTCTATTAATGGTTTATTTTCGTTTTACTTCTGATCGTTGATCAAAGAATCATGTCAAAATTTTACAAACATGTCATTTACATAGAAGTTTAAATGATTCTTTCGCTGGTTCGGTAGGTTGGTTGTACTGAGAAGATACCAGCAAGAAACTCAGGGAACCATATTAGAACTAGATCATCTTTTTTTTAAATATGTTTAAATCATCAGTAGGTTGTAGTATTAGCTAGTAAGCAGCATTGTGCCCCATAGTGGGTCCCGTATACTCACAAAAACCGGCTAATAGTACAACTTCAAGAGAAAAAATCAAAAAAAATTTTTCTTTTTTTTTGACAAATTTCCAGGCGGGATCCGAACCCGTGAAAAAGATAAAATATAAATTAAAGTTTTTTTTAGATTTTCCATTTGGCCTGGAAGCTTATAATAAAATTTAATCGTACTCTGACCCTTGTGCAAAAATGTGATAATAATCTCGTGTTTCATTTAGATTGAAGTTAATCGGGATCTTTTCAGCTAAAAATGTAGTCAAAAGTTAGAAATACCATGGATTAAATTAATTGCAATCGGACTACCACGATCTACTAAATATTTCTGTAAAGTGGTAACAGTTAGATGAAGTTTATTCTAGAAGGTTGGTTCGTATCTATCCCCAACAAGTCCTCGTTAGCGTTATAATTGGAAGTAGATACCGCAGCTGCACAGATCGGAAAATTTGCGGAGTCAGTTTCCCAATCTATTTGTACACAGCACTTAATTGAGGGCATTTCTATTTGAGAGCTAGTTTAGCTTAGCGTTTAATTTAAATAATATAAATAAATTGGCTGACTCGGCAGACGTTGTTTTGTCGCTATTTAAAATGGCAGTTGATTGTACAGTCAGCATCAAAAAGAGGTTGACTAACAGAGTGCTCAAAATGATCATAATTTCGTTTTGTGACCCCCTTTCAGTTGACCGATTGTTCTGATATTTGGTATATACGTTTATTTCGGATAATAATACCATACAAATCAATAAAACAGTTTAATTTGCTCTTAATATTGAGAGTTTTAAGATCATTTTGCGACTTCATCGTCACGATATTCATGACGCTGACTGTACTATAATAGAACAGGTACAATCCCGGTTCCTTTAAGCGGGGCGTGAAAAGGCATCTGCTGAGGCCGTCAAGCTGAATGCCACCATTGTTAACATGGTACATGTTTACGATGGTGACCCTCTTACCTAGACTTCGAATTGACGTTTGACATGTCTCATTATATAAAAAAAGAAAGGTGAAAGTTTTAAGTTCCACGTCAAGTCAACATTTTTTTTTTGGGTGAACCACCCTTTTGTCATAAAGGTTTAAAAATAGTTTACGATCGATCAAGATATGTCAAGCAGTTTTGGAGGAGTTTTCAGATAAACACCGCGACATGATAATTTTTTGGAATTAGATACTTGTAATATATTCCGGGATAGACAACACAGCGCTATCTAAGGCTTATTCCTGTGCGTTCAAAGTCAAAATAATTTGATTCATACATTCATTACCAGGCGCTCCAAGGAATTGGTTACACAACTTGCGGATTATGTTTAACTATCCTTCATTTCGGTAAATATGTAATCCCGTGGCAGGCCAGACCACCGAGGAGAGCCAGCCTCCCCATTCCGGGGGCGAGTCGGGGACACCGTTGTCCATCCACCTGAGAAGGGCTAGACCGTAAGGGATGGCCCTGAGTCAGCCGGGGTGCGAGGGGTATGTCGAAGACAACAACACTCCAGGCCTAGAGCTACGACCTTCAGTCGGTGTGCGGTATTAGTCGGTTCGAGCCATCCCCATCCATCCCCTTCCGGCTCTGGTGGCGGAGGAATCCGTGGGGATTTCCGCACGAAAAAAAAGGTAAATACTTAATAAATCAGCGTTAAAGTACAGCAATCAAAGTTTATGAGCAAAGTAGATTATATAGAAGGTTCTATAAAATATATTTTAAAATTGTGTTCAAAATATGATCAGACATTTCTTTGCAAATTTTTTCGGCCTCAAAACGAGTTTTGACCCAGACTTTTGACGCAGAATGTGTATATTATTCATAGACACACCCAGACCAATGCTAATATTATAGACATACTCATGCATACAAATATTTGCACCTCTGACGTATCACTCGAATGCTCTTCATCCACACGTATATCGTACATTCATACATTCCATCGCGTTATGTTCCTTTCATTCACTGACTCGCGAATGTATTGTTAACCTACTTACGTTAAGAATATGCTACGAGTCAACGTATAGCAGGTACGTAATATAGGTACACGCCACAGATTTAGAGTTGACTAGATATCACAAATGTGTAGAATTAAAACCAATTGTGTTTTTTTTCACCACCGCTGGTGACGTCACGAGAGAAGTTAGGCTAGATTGCATTATTTGTTTCACAAAAAAAAAACAAATACAGGTTATAACTACTCAATTTTGTAGGTGACAGTAGAGGAAGGTCGTGAAATATGTAAGTATTAGCAAATAGCGGATCATCACCTCTACATCCTTAGGGGGGGGGGGAGGGGGAGGGAAAAATGCGTGAGCATAATTGTATAATTAAATTCTTCAGTTGATATTTTATTTCTCCCCTTTACGACTATCGCTCAATCCTACTAACATATTATTACCAATCAAAGTTATCAATTTAAAAAAATGATTGTAACATTCATTGGTTTCGATAGTTTGTAAGAAAGCGGTAGATGACTCCACCGTCACCTTAAGGACGGACAAGAACGGAAACAAGGCTTGTCTCAGTAGCAGTGTTGGTCAAGGCATTCCATTAGGTTGGTTAAGGGAATGATTGGCGGTGTGAGACCCGCCCGAGAAGATTCTTTTTCCCTATGTATTCGACCTATAAGATTTTAATTAAGTGTATTTGTTTTCCCGGTATCTAATGAATATAAAAATAAAAATAGTTGACTAAAGCATGAGCCTGGAAAAACCAGAAAATCTTGCGCACTTCATGGTGACCCGGTACAACCGGGAGAGACGGCTTGCGCCATCTAGAGTTTCCTACATCTATGTCATACTTCGTACTCATTGTGCCAATATAAACATTTCTCCTGGCTATATATCGATCCTACTGTGAGCATATCAGTGCCCACCCTACCTCGGTTATACGTAATTTATTTCCTGAGAACGGTGACTTGGAAGTTGCCAGTTTAATGAGGTAAGTTGCTTTGTTTTTGTTTGTATATGGCAATTAAACATAATTTGAGACACTCGAACATGTAATTTTGGAAACTTTTGGGTGCCTAAATAAATATTTTATATATATTTAAGATAACACACTTATTGTAGATATACATAAATTCTCGTCTTTATGGCTTCGATGATGTAATATGAAGTGCAAGCCTATTGCCGTCACCGAGTGCTATGCTAAGGACTGTATGTTTACTGTGGAGATTTAGTCGTATACCTAAAAGTATATCACAATTTACATAAAAAGTGTAGGTATTATGAACTAGTTTATCGTATTTTAGTTGCGTATGGTCATCATTGTTTTTTTATAAGGGACACGTCAATTTGACTTCACCTCGCCTGATGGTAAGCTACAGGCAAAGTCTCGAAAAGAGGGTCACCATCGTAAACATGTAAAACACAGTGGTGGCACTCAGCTTGACGGCCTCATCAGGTGCCTTTTCACGCCCCGCTTAAAGGACCCGGGACTGTAGGAAGAAGGAAAATCGTGCTGGCAGGGCGTTCCAGGTCTTAATGGTGCGGCATAGGAATGAGTCACCGAAACGCTTACTACTCACAATAATGCACCTACTGAGTTTATTTTAACATACAAAAAAGTTAGAATTAATATTCGTAACCCTTTTTGTTGTATAATTCTTATAACAAAGCAGGATCGTGGAATGACTGCAAAAGTGTATAACTTTCCCGGGTTCGGCCCCCATTTTACTGTTAACAAGAGTGAACCCTTTTCAGCGTTTGATAGCGAGGGCCCAGGGCTCTGGTGGCAGCTGTCACAAATCACGAAAGTTAACAGAGAAAAGTTATGCAATTATGACAATACGTTCAATGGACAATGCTGGTATTATTATTGTCTTTGGCAGAGCGGTACTGGCACTAATGATTTGAATTTTTGTTTTAAGGAATTGGTGTCATAGAAAAAAAAAGTTTATCACTAAACTCACAGCGTGAATCTTGTACAGTACAGCGTGAGCAATATCGTGACGACGAAGTCTCAAATTGATTTTTAAAACTCTCGAATTAAGAGCAAATCAAACTGTTTTAATAATTTAAAATAAAATATGGTATTACCGTCCGAATTAAAAGGTGTGTACCAAATAAATATACCGGAACAATCAGTCCATTGGAAGGAGACGAAAAAATTCAATCAAATTCTAACTTTTAAACTCTCGCGTTCCATGATACTCGTATAAAATTATTATAACGAGTACTAATCACTGGATTTAATTCCAATAGTCATAGCAAGTCCTCTTCACCAAACGTCACTTCTATTCAAGACCTGTACGTGAAGCGATTGAAATCAAGAAGCAAAACGTGGGGGTGGTATCCGTGGGGATATATCGCACGATAAAAAAAAATCCCTGCTCTTCACGTTGAGACCGCCTATTTATGGTATCAATGGGGGATACCAGTTTCAGTTTTATGACTTCTCAGGCGGGTGGGACCACTATTTCATTCTCCGCAATGAAGAATTGTGTATAGATCTAAGAATATTATATAATAAGTTCTACTATTACTGTCACACAGCCTATTTATTTAAGAATACTATAATACTAAGCAATACTAAGCATAGAATTTATATTTTACTCCAAATAAAACTATAAATACAATAAAATACAACAAATACACAATAAAAATAAAAAAGTTAAACAAAAGTAAATAAAAAATCATAAAAAACGAAAATTACATTTTAGATGGATTCGAACGCGACTCAGCTAAGTTATAAGTCCACCGCAGACGTATTGAGCCACAGTTACCATGAAATCATAGTGTGAAATAGACGTTTAAATATTATGTCATAAAAACATTCTGTCCCATTCCTTATTATAATAGCGAGATGATTTTAATTATGAAAGCCAGGAGTCTTTTTACCGAACCAGCTGATTACTAATTTGTTGGATTCGAGAGAAAATCTTTCGAGAACAATGTGAATTCTATCGAGACACTTGCTGTGCCGAAGATTCTGCAGTAACCTGACCTGACTTGGCTGAGATGTAGAACTCTGGCCTCTCGAAGTTCTTCAGATTCCTATGACCGAAATAATATCTTCTTGTAATCATTGTTGCTTCTTTATTGGTTCGATCTATTCACACAATCACAAATTGTTAGCCGTGATATGCTATTATTGACATAACTTTTTTATTTATGAACCGATTTCAATAAAACAAACACTAAATGGAATACAGGAATACAGGGCCTTAAGGCCCTGTATTCCTGCAAAAGTAGGCATTTATAGCGATCCCGGCCGCTCGTAAAATATTACGCGCGAACGCAGTGACGGTGAACTCGGCGATGACCCCGCCAGCGTCACAGTATAGAAATATGCAGTAGGAAAACTTGATTTGACTTAGAAAATTAAATGCAGTTTTTTTAACTTTATTTAGTTATATGATTATATTAAGTAAGTAATAAATACGAAATTAAAAAAACTGTATGAGTTTGAGAACTGTTTGTTTGTGTTTAGTTGCTTGGGCGAAAAAAACTTACATTATAATAATAATAATGCTTGTAATTTTACAAACATTTGTTTGAATTGATGCTAACGGTTACTTTATATCATCGCACCGTTCGTCGTCGACAGGGCAGTTAAATACCTAAAGTTAACGAGATTAACAACTTTTTTCGTGCGGGAATCCCCTCGGATACCCCCCTGCCGGAGCCGGAAGGGGAGGTTATGTCGGACTCGAGCCGACTTTTTAGTCGGTTCGAGTCCGACTGTGGGCACGCCGATTGTGGGTCGTGGTGCTAGTTTTTATGAAGTATTTATATAAATTTACACTGTACCTTCTAAGGGGTGGTTATGTCGGACTCGAACCGACTTTTTAGTCGGTTCGAGTCCGACTGTGGGTCGTGGTGCTAGGCCTGAGGTGAGGTTGTCATCGACATATCCCTCGCACCCCGGCTGACCCAAGGCCAGTAATTCTCCTGGGTCTGCTGGGGTGCGAGAGATATGCTTTCGGCAATCTCACCTCCGGCAACCAAGGACCCAAGACGGCGTGCGTTTTAGTCGGTTTGAGTCCGAGATAACCGCCTCCACCGGCTCCGTGGGGGTGGCATCCGCGGGGATTTTGCACACGATAAAAAAAGGCCAATAATTAAACTAACCTACCTAAATATTAAAATTATTCTATCCTAAACTAAAACTAAATTTATATTTATTGACACACACACAAATTATATACAATGTACCAATATTGTAGGTACTAGGTACCCCTGTATTGATATAGATAAAATATGAATTATAGAAAATCGTAAGTAGAATCTTCAGTAGTAATACTGATATTCTTATACTATGGCGCTATGAACGTAATATTTAGGTATGATATTTTTTTAAATTACCAATCAGAGTTAGAAATTTAGTTTATGGCTTTGCACGACTTCTTTCGCTTGCGTTGTTTAATGCCCATATTGAATGACTTGCAACAATTTATTATAAATACGTAAAACCGATTGATTGGTGCACGAAACTGTTGCGCAAAAACTGACACAGGTCCTACTTCGGTAAGCGCCAGCGCGCGACTGGCGCAACTTTTCGGGCCTCAGCGGCGCGAGCACTCGCGAATTTAGTAGGTATTTAAATATAACTTTAAAAATTATTTCATAATATAGTCAAAATCTGCGAAAATGTCTAGACATATGTAGTGGCTTTAGTTTAGTACAAAAATTTTATAGAAAGCATAAGTAATTTAGTCATAATATTCAAAACAAAATATTTACAGGATTATTATATGTATAGATGACTACGGTATTCTGTAGGATACGTTCAGATACATTTTACAGGCTTAGCTATGGGCCATAGCTAGTGACTTAATAATAATAGTTTAAAAAACTAAAAAATACGCCTTTAGCACGCATTTTCAAATAGCCTATCCGTCATCTTGGACGTCCGCCATATTGGATTTAAGTCACGTGACTACTTTTTTCGTATTCCTGACAGCAAACTCTTTCATTTGATACCCATATCATGGGGGTGGATTTCAAAGAGCCAGTCCACCTTCTTGGGGAGGCCGCCATATTGGATTTGTAATGACATTTCTTAGCTAGTCAAATATTGTCATCAGAGCTGAGAGCGTGTGCAAAATTTCATCCTAATCAAAGACCAGGAAGTGGGTCAAATGAAGATTCCAAGATTTTCTTACATACATAGTTACAAGTGAAGCCAATAAAAGCGTGGTATTAATAAAGAGCAGCCGATATAAAGTTGGCAGTTGTTTTTTAACATTCCGATCGGCTTCGCTGTTCAGTGTGCACGTGCGGCTAAGCTGTGGCGTAAGCCATGCGACCTTTTTGCCAGACATTTAACTGCTATATACACAGACCGTATCGATTAAGGCTGAAGCTCCACTTGTGCGTTGCATTGCGTTGAGTAGGTAATTCTTAGAAATTTAAGTAAACTCTCATTTATAATTTTATTTGATTACAAATTTCTAAGAATGACAATGATCCACGAAACACAATGCAGCGCAACGCACTTTGACTTGTCAACGGGCTATGCAAAACTACTTGAGTTTACCACTGCAATTCGATTCGCGTGACGGCAGAGCGACTAGTGGCGCCATCTGAAAACCAGCGCTTCGTATACCCTGGTGCGGGTGTACGAGGCATTCATGCTGAGATGGTGGCCCATTTAGGTTCGCACGATGAAAATTACTGTAATTATTTGCCTAGTAACTACCTATGTACATTGTGCGTATCCTAAATAAATGTCTTTTCTTTGTTTCTTCTCTTTCTTTTTGAAGCGTCTACAATAAGCATCTGAAAGAATTTTTGGGTTTTTTTTTTTAAAAACCTGTCAAAGTGTTCAATCTATGCAAAACTACTTGAGTTTTTGAAGCGTGTACAGTCAGCATCAGTAAGATTTTACTAAACAAACTGCTCAAAATGATCTTAATTCCTTGGTTTTCCTTATTTCCTATTAATGGATTATTTTTATATTTCGTACACATCTTTAGTTCGGTCAATCATTCACTTCAAATCAATAAAACAGTTGATTATCTCTTAATACCTTAGTTTTAAGGTCATTTTGAGATTTTGTGGTCAACTGTACAAACCTATATATTAACACTAGCTTTTGCCCGCGGCTCCGCCCGCGTGGATGTCAGTTATCGCAACCAAACATAGCCTATGTCCTTTCTCAAGTTATAATCTACGCCAATACCAAATTTCATCAAAATCGGTTAGATAGTTTAAGCGTGAAAGCGTAACATACAAATAGACGGACAGAGTTACTTTCGCATTTATAATATTAGTATGGATATGGATTTTTATTTAGATACTTAGATTTAAATTGGTAGGAACTAGAATTAATACTTGTTTTTAATACATTTTGTCACTTCTATATATTTTTTACCATATATCGTAAATCACAATAATAAGACACGAGCGGGCGACGTTCTTAATCATGACGTCAGATACATTCCTGTCCGATCCCCTACTCAACCTGACAGGTCGCCATGAACCCCTGGGGTGTTATCTACGCGTGTACCGGGTTCTGGCAGGGGTTTATTTGTTTTTATGTTCCCACTCGATATAAAAGTTGTGGTAGGTGGTTAAAGAATTGGTCTAATACATGATTGATGAGGGAGGAAATAATGTTGTGTGTTTTGTGTTGTTTGAAGTTGTAATTGTGTAATGTAATGTTGTGTGTTTTGTGTTGTTTGAAGTTGTAATTGTGTAATGTATGATTTGACATTGACATGGTCAACCTCGGCGGGTACATCTGTGATCATGGCGATTGCAACAGCGCTGAAATATCGGACACTCCCAAATCATAACAAACATGGTAAATATCCTGGCGAGTGTTTTACTTTTAATTGTAATTGTTTATTTATTGTGTGAAATATTATATTTAAATACAATGGAAATCATACTGCTATTATGAATATACGCGAATATTCACTATTCATCTTTTTCATCTTCTAATCTAAATCCTTAATTAACATGCTAATTTTGATAGCCTCTGTGGCGTGGCGGTATTTGCATTGGCCTGGGTGTTTCTATGTATAATATGTATGTATTTACAAATAAAGTAGGTATTTGTATAGTTAGCATACTTAATGCTGTAAAAATTCATTCAAAAGTAGGTACCCATCTAAGTATGTTTATCCGCATTCTAGATTCCATAACACAAGCTAGTTAAGCTTACCATTGGTCTAGATAGCGTTGTGTAGAATGTTGTGGAATATTTATTTATTATTATTTTTATTTCGGGGAACCTATCTGCGGTAGCCTAGTGGTATGGGTAATGGACTGCTGAGACGAGGTCTCGGGTTCGATCCCAGGTTTACCATGGCACACACCAATGACTTTTCGATGCTTTTCGAAGTTATGTGTGTATTTATCACAGGTTTATAAGTGCCCGGTTAATGGCAATAGGCTCGCCACCTATTACATTGGGACCTAAACATAAAATGGCGAAATGTGGGTGCTAGCACCTCTGCCTACCCCTTCGGGGAATACAGGCGTGAGTTTATATTTTTATGTTTTTTATTTGATGAATAGGTACCAGTCTCCTTTAAGGGGAAATGCTCTTTCCAACTGAGCTACTGGAATATTCATAATTCTTCTTTTACATCTTCCAATCTAAATCCATTTAATTACCATGCTAATTGTTTTAATATTTCTTTAAACCCGTTATGTTACTGTCAATAACATAACTGTTTATTTGTCAGAATAATCTTTGGTTTAATTTCATTAATTCACGCGGTCACATTCCATCGATATCCAAATTAATTAGCTCTGTGTGAGCAGTCCGGATTATAGTGCCTTTGTAACATAATCTGGTGACTAGACTGATTGACCTACGTAAGCCTAGTGTTGTCGCTGTGCAATTTTAATGTTTGATTTCGAGTAATTGTTGTTCTTTATATAATAATTTCTGTCGTATACCACATTTGCATAATTTTATATGTACAGTCAGAGTCAGAAATATCTTGACGATGAAGTCTCAAGATGATCTTAAACTCTCATATTAAGAACAAATAAAACTGTTTTATTTGCTCTTAATGCGAGATGCGAGATGTTTAAATGGTATTATTGTCCGAACCAAAGATGTGTACCAAATATGAGAACAATCAGTCAACTGGAAGATGGTAAAAAAACGAAATTAAGATCATATTAGGAAGGTGGCGTGGGCGTCCGGCATCTCCTTTTGCGAGCAAGTAATGCTTGAGATGAAGACGGCGGAACGGGAGTGGTGGCGTGAGCTAGACAGACTCGCTGAAAGCGCTGCCAGCGTGCGTCGGCGACTCGGGCTTCGGAGGCCACAGACTGACTTTCCCACATGAGCGCGGGCCTGGGGATGTTGGGTGGAGCCACCTGTTACCCCAGCAGAAGCAGGCCACGGATGTCCCCATACCAGGGCGAGGTGGGGATACTGTTGTCTCCATGGGATGGCCCTGGGGACAGCCGGGGAGCTAGGGATCTGTCGAAGACAACCTCACCCTCGGCCTAGCATGACGATCTACAGACAGCGGTTTTAGTCGGTTCGATTCCGACATAATCTCCCACCTCCGGCTCCGGCGGGGAAGATATCCGAGGAGATTAACGCACGAAAAAAAAATATCACGGAGAAGGAAATTTTTTTTACTGTCCACCATAGTATAGAGATCCCTAGATTTTAAGATGATATTTTTCGTAATAATTTAACTAAACAGAAGTAATCCTAGCACGAAGCTACACAGTAATTTAAACATTTATTATTCTTTTTACGAGTCAAATGAAGCCCTCAAAGATCTCGTCTTGAAGTAGAAAACTAGATACCTAGAACAGTCAGTAAGTCCGTAGAAATTACCTTCACTGTACCCTACCAAGCACTTTTTATTAAAATTCTAGTTAATAATAAGCGCTTACAAAAGACATTACTGGCAGACTGAGAAAATGAATTTCTTCATAAATCGCTTTCATTTTTCCATTTTCTTCGCGTTTGTTATATGAAGTACGTAGTTTTATTATTTTATTAGACCTATCGGTTTATTACCTACTGTTCTTGAAAATATTTTTTGTCATGTTATCACCTACAGAGGGCAGGAAAGAACCTCCCTCCTCCTTTATAGCCCTTGGCGTTGTATGAATGTTTTTTCATCTTTATGTCTGAAAGTGAGCATTTGTGCAGTCAGTATGAAGAAACAGATAGTGTATTATAACACAGTTCATTACGCTTCGTGAGGAATGGTCTTCCTAAAGGTATGATGTCAAAGGTGACCGCATACAATCACTGTAGACGACCGCAGCAGATAAGCATAATTCATTGCGGCTTCTCACTGGAATCACTTTATCTGTGTTGAAGTTTAACAAGTTATGTATGTGCTGTATCTTTTGTAGTTGTCATATGCGGTCGACTTCAGAATAAAACCTTAAGGAAGTGGGACGGTCCGGATGCATGTTGACGAAAACAGTGTTGATATATTATATAATAAACAAGACAACTCATACAGTACGCTCGGGTCCTGCAACGGATGTCCGTTCAACGTAGAGGACATTCTTAAGTATAACAAAATTTATTTCTAAGAACAGCAACCCAACATTTAACAGATATTCAATCATTTATGTTGCCGGTTCTAATAAACGTCAAATATCAATTCCTTCCGGGTTCCAAATCATCGTGAAATCTATATTGAAACGCAAGATTTTGGGGTTCTTATTCAAAGAGCAAAATGTATCGAAAAGGGTAAATTATCATTAGTCAAGCACGTCTGTCGCTAAGCGAACTTACCATTTATTAAGCCAATTGATGATGACATTCCTTGGTCGAATCATTAATTTTGATAACGAATATCGACGTCTTTTACATTGAGTTTTGATTTAATTTAACATTGAAATAGATTTTTTATTTTGCTTCGATAAACGTAAAAATAACCCAAATGAAAGGGGCAGGAAAGGGTTCCTGGACCCAGTGAGCTTTGGATGCCTCTGGGATAGGTGCTCGAATGAAGAGATATTTTGTTTATTTATCTATGATTTAAGGGTGCAGGCCTCATCAAGACCTAGAGTACAAGATAATCACTCCTATAAGCCGGTTTGACATTATCAGACGATACGACATGTCAAAAAATACCCCCTATCTGTTTGATAAACTTGGTGATTATGCAAACAGGTTACATTTGCCTCCAATTAATCTGCAACTATGTAAATGAAATGTTTACTGCATGAATATAAGAATATTTAATAACCTTCGTCAAAGTGGGACTAATGTACGCAAGACATTACCTATTTAAAAAAAACAATTATTCGACATAATTAATAAACAAAATGTACTATAATATTAATGATTTTTTGAACGATACGATATCAAATAACAAGAGAAGATAGAATTTTGATGTGAGTAACTAATTAATTGTAATAGAATATTATGACACACAATAGTGTGTGGCAAAATATGAAGTGTAAAGAAGTGTAAAGGGGTGGTCACAGAGTGGCTCTTGAACAAATCCTATCCGGAAACTGAGGACTTGTTAACACTGTCAGTCCTATAATTTTGAACACACAGACACACACACGCACACACACACGCACGCATACATTCATGAGCACACACACACGCGCGCACGCACACACACGCACACACACACACACACACACACACACACACACACACACACACACACACACACACACACACACACACACAGATATGGAGCATGTATAGTTAATTGTATGTTCTATAATACCCTATAGTACCCTTGGTTGATTCATTTTCTATTTATTTTTGACTTGACGAAGTACTTGTTGGCATGTACAAAAGACGCTTGAACACAGAACTATTTGTATCCCAATTAATGATGATAGGTACAGGAACCTTGGTACCCTAAACACAAGTTTAATCTTAAGCTAGGTACCAGATTACATAAAACTTTATTTTAATACCATTGGATCATATTGTACTGTGTTCATTACATTGTAACCATGGAATAAATGAATTTTGAATTTTGAATTGTAATATTTATTGTACCATATTCTAGCAAATAAATATTTGATTTGATTTGACGTAGCTATGGTGTAGACTTTCGTTTGGGGTTTTTGAAGCTCCCGTAAAAACCGTATAAGACAAATGAAATGAATGAGAAGACGTAAAGGCAACCCAGGCAAAAACTCAGGTAAGAGCTATATATAGAGATTCAACCGGGACTAACGCAAAGATAATGATAATGATGCAGGGATATGTGAGTAAACAAGTACCAATAAAAAAAAACCAGCATTGAATACCGGTCATTCACAAAATATACACAAAGAGGTCGCTTATACTTTTGTGTCGATTGATCCAGTGAGGTTCGAATACTACGTAACATTCCTTCAAGAACAGCTGAAACTAAGGAAGAACTATGTAACACCATCTTGAATCTCAGCAATTTTCTGTCTTTACCAGTGCAGAAATCTGATATCAGGGACATTTACCGCTTTAACACGAAAAAAGGCGCAGAAAAACCTCTCGTTGTGGAACTTACATCAGCACTGACAAAGGAGAGACTGTTAACTGCTGTAAAAACGTACAATAAGCAACACAAAAATGAGAAAATATCGACATCAACATTACACTTGGAAGGACCAGACAAGCCAATTTTTATCTCCGAAAACCTAAGTTTCAAAACTAGGCGACTTTATTCTATTGCGCGAAACTTTGCGAAAGCCAACAATTTTATCTTCTGCTGGACTAACCACGGGAGAGTATATATCCGGAAAAAAGAGGGGCTTCCTGCATTTCGTATAGATACTGAAGCAGATCTTTACAAAGTGGGGCACAGTGACTGACTAATCGTTATATATTGTACACATTGTTCCAATTTTTATTTTAAGTATTATGTTTCTGATATTTACTCTCTGTTAAAATACTTCTTTACCTTAATATATGTTGATTATTATACTAAAATAGCTTATGCAAGCATTAGGACTCCCAAAGAAATCTACAGAACACAAAAATCACTCACACACTACACTTACTACTCCTATCTCACCACACTAACAAATCACACCTATTACACACTATCTCATTACTACACCCACAAACTTACACACCTATTTTTACGCATTACCGCATTACACTATGAACGACATAGTACCAAATACAGGAATCTGACGCTCAACTACCGCATAAAAGCGAAACTCACAGTCATTTCTCAGTGTAACCCTGATATTGCGAAGCTCACGACCTTAAAGCAGAAATTAAATAAATACGCCAGTTCAATGTCTCATAAACTAACTCAAATGAACTATGGCTAACAACGATGACATTTCTAGTGACCTTGAAAATTTTGCAATTTCAAATACATACATATCATTTCTCCCAGAAAACTGCTCCAGTATCATTCATAACACTCCGACATCTGTTACTATTCTACATATTAATATCCGTAGTATAAACTGTAATATTAATGCTCTTGCAGCTCTTTTGGAAAGAGTCAGCGTGAGATGCGATATAATCCTGCTGACTGAATGTTGGCTCAGTAAGGTGACCACCGAATGCCCACACTTAACTAATTATACGGCCCATGCAAGTGGTTTCAAAAACCAAAATGACGGTGTAGTCGTTTACCTTCACTCTGATCTCAACTGTTCGGTTACGGAGGAAGTGATATGTGACGCTAAATGCCTTCTAGTCAAATGCGGTGCAGACTTAGCTGTTGCTGCAATCTACCGCTCCCCATCAGTAACCAACACAAAATCATTCCTACACAGTCTTGATACTTTCCTAACAAAAATAGCTGCGATAAACTCAATCGCCATCATCGGTGACATTAATATTGATATCACACCTGTAAACAAAGACGATAGCTCTGAACAGTATTTGAATTTAACTGCATCCCACGGCCTACTACCGGCACACGTACAACCAACGCGAAAACGCAAATGCCTTGACCACATCATGTTAAAGAGTCATAAAAAATGTAAAACAATTGTCCTTGATTCTCCAGTTACCGATCACGTCCCCGTTATCCTCCACACTGAATTAACAAACACTAAGCCTAAGTCAAAGACAAGCAAAGAAAGTCTTAACCTAAAAAAAGCTGTCGATGACATTAAAGCTACCAATTTTACTAAAATAATGTGTAGCTCGGACCCTAATGAAGGTGCGGAAACGCTCGTGAGTACTCTTGGATCAGTCGTAGTAATGAACACCAAATTAACAAAGATTTCACACCGAAAAAGGATCATAAGCCCTTGGATTACACCAGGCTTACTGAGATGCATAAGAAACAAGGACACATTACACAAGAAACTCAATAAAGATCCTGATAACGCGACCTTAAAATTAACATACAACCGATATCGGAACTTCTGTAATAACTTATTAAAGAAAATTAAATGCCAATATAATTCAACAGAATTAGAAAAACACAAGCGTGACCCTAAAACTACCTGGAATATTATCAAAAATATTGCTAACATGACTAAGTCTTCACAATCCCCAACAGAGCTATTAAATATTAAAGTAGATCCTATACTTTCCATAAACCATGTAAACAATTACTTTGCGAACGTGGGTAGGGAACTGGCATCTAGAATTGTGCAAACAGAGAGTGAAAGTACAACAAAATACAGTAACATAATTAACAATCCTCTGGGTAATTCCATGGCGCTGTTACCACTAGATGATACCGAAATCAAATCAATTATCATGAATCTTCGTGGTGACAGCGCTACTGGTACTGACAAAATTCCAGCCACTTTTGTAAAGGCGATCGCCCCATTCATCACTGTCCCACTCAAACATATTTTTAACTCCTGTTTATCTAATGGGGTGTTTCCCAGAGTCTTTAAAAGCGCACTAATTCATCCTATACATAAGGGGGGTGACAGAAATAGTGTCACCAACTATAGGCCAATATCGGTGCTTACTACTTTATCTAAAGTTTTTGAAAAAGCCTTGAATTCCCGACTGATGCAATATCTAGTACAAAATAATGTACTCTCTACGAAACAATATGGCTTTCAAAAAAATAAATCAGCAGAAGACGCAGTATTGGAGCTTACAAATAGCGTAGTGAAAGCCCTAGATGAAAAAACCAAATGCCTAGCCATTTTCCTTGATCTTTCACGTGCCTTTGACACTGTTTCTGTTACCGCTCTGATAGGAAAAATGGAGAACATTGGAATAAGAGGAGTGGCCCTAGAACTTTTCAAAGATTATTTGACGGATCGCAGTCAACGTGTAAAAATAAAATCTTTGATCAGTGATGAGGCTCCTTTGAGTGACTTTGGCGTGCCGCAGGGTAGCGTCCTTGGCCCCACCCTCTTTCTCATTTACGTCAATGAGCTCTGTCAGTTAAATATACCAAATTGCCAAATATTTTCTTACGCTGATGATACAGCCTTACTAATTCAGGGAAAGACTTGGCATGATGTTCAAGCTAATGCTGAAAATGCCCTAAAAATTGTTATGACATGGCTAAACAATAATTTATTGACACTCAATCTCTGTAAAACCAGGTACGTTGCTTTTGCGGCTGGTATCCAATTCCTACCAAAGCCTGACTCCATCTCCATTCAAGCTCACGTCTGCACTAGCCCAAGGAATTCCGCATGCTCTTGTGAACCTATAGAACGTTCAGAAACTATAAAATATCTGGGTGTTCACGTTGATTCTACCCTAACCTGGCAACCGCACCTTAAGATACTAGTGGGAAGAGTTAGAAAACTCATCTTCGTTTTTAAACGACTAAGATCAACTTTACCGCGAAAATCTCTTATAACTGTATATTACGCCTTAGTCCAATCTCTTTTCTCCTATTGCATCACTGTCTGGGGTGGTGCCTTCAAGACTCTAATACTCGGAGCTGAAAGGGCACAAAGAGCGATATTAAAGGTCATGATCAAAAAGCCGCGAAGGTACCCTACTGAAGTCTTATATGCCGACACTGGGGTTCTATCGGTCCGGCAAATGTTTGTCTCCCAGGTAATCTTACGACAACATGCATCTACAGAATATCTTCCTGAAAAACTGAGAGACAAGCGAAGAAAACACAATGTTTACCCTGCTGTGCCCCATAGAACTGCGTTAGCAAGTCGACACTTTTCCGTTCTCGGTCCTCGTTTATACAGATTAGCATGCAAACATAATAATAATTTATACTCTGCACCTACTGTCAAGTGCAAACGCTTAGTTAAAGACTGGCTCCTAACCCAATCCTACCATGACACAGAGAAACTACTTACACAGATCATATAATTCCCATTCCAACACTATAAACTCTCAATTATAAATCAGCTAGCCCCACACCTGAGCATATAATCCCACAGTAGTTACAATATTTTATACACGTTACTCCTACACTCACCCTTCACCTCACATTCACTCACATTATACACTCACTACACACTTAAAACACACATTTACAACACACACAACGCACACGCATACACCTCCTAAAGTGCACCCATAAATAATGTAAACTATTTCTACATATTTTATCTTTCGTATCTGATTTTTACCAGTAATACTCTTGTTAAGTAAGATCATACTTACGTATTGCTTTTGCAGTTATTTCCATAATTAGTCTATTATTATTGTTAATGTCTATTATTGTTGGTTTACCTGTACTCTTATTAAGCAACGTATATTCTGGACGGGAGACCCTGCATCCTGTGATACAGTTTTTAACTAGTACAGGACGCAGGAGACCTTTTCCACAGCAAATCAACCTGCTAACAATTGTATCTATTCATATGTACATAAATTACAGTGGAAAAATGAATTGTAACACATTAATGAGACTAATAAAAAATTATTATTAATTAATTATAATACTGAATATTTTACGAAGTCCAAATCCTAGCTGAATAGATGGTTCCCTTGCCAAACAGTGAATAAAAAATGCATGTACAGCATATTGTCTTCGAGGTTAGAATGTATATTTTTTTCAGCGGGAAAACATTGTCACTCATGTCTTATTTTGTGTATTCCATATTTGATTTCAAAGGGTGTGTGTCATGAATTTTTGTATTGTTTCACATAAAACTACACTTTGCCTTATCTTTCTTTGTGTGTTCTTTCATCTGTGCTTATATCTTTTTTATATCGTTCGTTACCATGGTTAATACTATACCAACGAATAGCCCTTCTGTTTGGGCTGTTCCACCCATGATGATGACTACCACAGTATTGTTTATAAATCGTACTCTCTGAGGCACTGAAATATCCAGTTGAATGCTAATAGACATCTATATATTTAAAAATCAATGCCACTTTTCGTTGTAATGTTATAACTTAACAACGCCTTTACCGATTTGGCTAATTTTGGGCTTGAATTATTTGTGGAAGTCCAGGGAAGGTTTGCACGTAGAGAAAAATTCGAATAACTGTCGGGAACCGACATCGACGCGGGCGGAGCCGCGGGCAAAAGCTAGTATTCAATACAAATGATTTCATTTTCACACATTATTGTGTCCTATATTTTACAAGTATGCAATAGTACTTGGTATACCATGTAAACCTAACTATTTTGTGTCAATAAATATTATTAATATACCTTGATTGTTATTATTCTTTCATAACTGGGTAGTATCAACAATAAAAAGCTCTAAGACATTAATATCCATACTAATATTATAAATGCGATAGTAACTTTCTCTGTCTGTCTGTTTATATTTTACGCTGTCATGCCTAAACCAATGAACCGATTTTGATGAAATTTGGTGTAGGGGTAGATTAGACCATGAGAAAGGACATAGGCTATGTTTGGTTGCGATAACCGAAATCCACGCGGGTGGAGCAGCGGGCAAAAGCTAGTAATATTATTAATGCCAAAGTAAATCTGTCTGTCTGCCTGTCTGTTTCTTTCGCTTTCACGCCTAAACCATTAAACCAATTTTGATGAAATTTAGTATAGGGGTAGATTAGACCATGAGAATGGACAAAAGCTATGTTTGGGCGCGATAACCGACATCCACGCGGGCAGAGCCGTGGGCAAAAGCTATTGTTAAATAAAAGTAAGTAAGTTAATAGACGAGGACAATAACATGTCTATTAAAGAGGTCCTATTACCGTAGCAGTTTGAAATTAAGACGTTTTTTTGTCCGTATAACGTTATGTTCTTTGTGATGGCCGTCGTCGTCGTAAAGACGTGCCGTGTTTGTATTGTTGATTAGTATCCGTCTTATGTCGGAAATAACACTTTTGTTGTGAATACACTATCTATTTTATATTTTCTGCTATTATTTTGTGAAGTAAACTTTCTTATAGTGCCAATTTCAGTACAGAATTTTTTTTTTAATGTTATAAAACATAAACATAATTAGACATAATATGAACAGCCTCTGTGGCGTGGCGGTAGTGTACGCGACTGCCACGCAGGAGGCGCGGGTTCGACTCCCGCTCAGTGCAAATATTTGTATCCATGAATATGGCTATTTGCATTGGTCTGGGTGTTTCTATGTATAATATGTATGTATTTACAAAAAAAAAAAAAGTATATAAGTATGTTTATCCGCATTCTAGATTCCATAACACAAGCTATAATAGCTTACCATGGGTCTAGATAGCGTTGTGTAGAATGTTGTGGAATATTTATTATTATTATTTATTATTCCGCGTGGATGTCGGCTATCGCGACCGAGCATAGCCTATGTCCTTTCTCATGGTCTAATCTACTCCTATACCAAATTTCATCAAAATCCCTTCAGTGGTTTAGGCGTGAAGCGTAACATACAGACAGACAGAGTTACTTTCGCACTTATAACATAACACATCTCTAAATGCCCATAGGATTGGACAGAGATGTGTTAACGCCTACATTTCACTTACTGTGTTTTTTGGTTCCGCGTACCCTATTGCTTATTGCCATCTAGTAGATACTTTGTATGTTTTTATCATATACAAATTATAAATCCATATAATATTATAAATGCAAAAGTAACTCTGTCTGTCTGTCTGTCTGTTTACGCTTCTGTTACGCTTTCACGCCTAAACCACTGAACCAATTTTTGTGAAATTTGTTATATGGGTAGGTTAGACCATGAGAAAGGACATAGGCTATGTCTGGTCGCGATAACCGACTTCCACATGGGCGGAGCCGCGGGCAAATGCTAGTTATTAATATTTACTTAATTTAATATTTTCTGAACAAAATTTCATTAGCACTTTTGTGAAACATACGACTTTTGTTTTAAAAACAAAAAATCATCACCATCTATTCAAATAATAAAGAAGTATTGCTAATACCCCCAGATTATATTGGTTAAGCTGGACTGGATACAGCGCTAAGAAGTCTCACTTGATTTTTAATGGAAAAACTTTTCTCGTTTGTACCGAAGGCAGGTTTTCAGCAACATTCTAAATAATATGACGAAAAATATGGTTTATTATGGCACGTTCAGTTTAATAGTTTCTTTATGAGTTTGATGGGCAAACGTTTATGCAATGGCGCGAAAGTTAAGTGGCTGTAACGTTGAACGCAAGCGGTTTTATACGAGATCGGTGCCAATTCTGTGGTGCATCTTAATAAACTAAAATGTAACTACAATGTTTTTATTTGATGCTTTTTAGGACGTTGTATGTCAAAAGTAAAGTATGGAAACTTTATAGAATTCCTTTGTTGTCTGTATATCCACCGCTTGGATTTTTTTTAATTTGAATGACTTGTGAATTTATTCCGATGTTGAATGATTTGAGATTGACATGGTCATTTATGTTATTGGTAAAAAACACGCTGGGAAGTATCTGACACTCAAAGGAATTAAAAAACATGGTAAATGTCCCGTTGAGAGTTTTACTATTATTCCAATGTTTTACTTAAATATGACTTTTCATGTAAGTATCAGTACTTATATTTATAATTAAATTATCCAGATGTAAATTCATAGCTTTATATAATGGTTTTTTGACTTTTTGTCTTTGGTGTCGCTTACACAGTTCACACTAGCACAGACACCGTCGTGATATATTCCCTTTATGTCGATTCCCGTTATGTCGAGCCAAAAACCTTATCTCGTTTCTATTACCTCTATGTCGAGTCTACGTTTTCTGTCCCATTTCTATTCCCTTTATGTTGAGCTTCTGTACCACGTTTCTATTACCTTTATGTCGAGTTTACAATATCGGTACAGTCAGATTAAAAATACCCGTTTTACTGAAAAGTTCATTTAATAAACGTCCCTACTAGACTTTAGATGATTAACTGAATTTTAATGACGTGCTGCTGTACCTACTGGTGTTTATAAATAATTCAACTACAGCAGTATTAAGACGTGTTGTCGGTGTATCTAAAATATTTTAAGTAATTTATTGTACATTAATTAGCGGAATTCAAGTTCGAAATCGTTTCAAATTCTCCTAACTAGTTTTTTTTAAATAAAGGATACGTCAATCATGACGGCCTCCGTGGCGTGGCGGTAGTGCACGCGACTGCTACGCATGGGGCGTGGGTTCTATCTCCGCTCAGTGCATAAAGCGATATACTTTATCTTGTTTCATTTAAAATTTTATAAATTGTAAATCGAACACACTGCAATGTAAGTTTACTATAAGATAGATAATGTGAGCCAAATTATTGTAAATATTGAATAAATTGAATTGAATTTAGTTAATCGTGTTCTAATTGAACTTATCGCGTCTAATTATAGTACTTACTTTTGCCAACGTTTCGAATGCATTGCAGCATTTATTTTGTCGCTGACATCGTTTTGACTGAACTAAAACCTATTATTTGTGTGTGCACTTTAGAAAGTTTGTACATCGGAATAGACACCAATGTCAACATATGATGAATTATTCCACTAGCTATTTATCGCGCTTTTCCTTGTGGTTGCAAATTTTAAATCGCCGAGCCATTGAGAGTACCTAATCATTTGTATTTAATGCATACTTAGGAATACTGCAGAATAAAGTTTCGTAAAATCCCTAAAGCAAGTACAATGCACTTGCGTGTAGCCGCAAGTGCATTGTACTTTTAACTATATACTTTAGGCTATAGTGACATTTGGATTGGATTGGACAAATGATCAAATATCAATGCATGGAATAAAACATTCGAAAGCACAAGTTAGTCAAGCTAAGTAACATAAAAACACTTCGTAAACATTGTCTGCTACTGGTTGCAGCTGGCTATAAGGTTTTTACAAAACAGTACAATGGAAACATGATAACTAGATGTTTTTCCATCAGCTTCACAGCTTCAGCTTCAACTAATGTTTTTCTTGCAACAAAGATTTATTCTTGCTAAAGGTTATTGTAAACAATGTAACAAGAAATGTCAAACGCAGCGAAATTTCAATTACATTGCTGGTTGGGATCGGCTTTCTAACTATGATACAGCCATCATTCGATATTTTCTATGAAGCAATTGCTATCTAACCTCCACTTTACTTGAATGATATCGAAGTACTGTAATAAACCAAATTGTTGGACTTTTCAGACTCTCAATATGGGTAATAAATGCTACAAATATTAAGATACAAACCGGAACCGACAATTTAGCGTCCTAGGAACCTAGGAGTCTGTGTTGAAAAGAGATTGACCATACCAATATTGCTTCTGTAGGTAATGAAACCATAAAAAACAACATTTTTTTTTCACATTTTGAAGGAATCTAAATTGGACGTACATAATACTAATAACCAAGAAAACATTGTAAAAGATAGAGATCTTTCTTTTTCCTTAATTAAAAGATCCTTTGTTGTTGTTACATCGTTCTTTTGGTTTTCCTCATAATGTTTTCATCGCGTGGCTTTCACGCAAACATGATAGAAATATTATTAACGACGATACTGGCTCGTGATTAGTTTTATGTTGTAAATATAATAGTAATAATAATAAATATAATGCTTGCCTTTATTGGCCGGCCAAGAGTGGAGTCGCAAGAGCGGAACCTATGCTCCAGGTTGGAAGTGTAAAATGTCATAACGCCGGGGGCCTGCTGACCGACTTCTGTATCGCGATCTTGCACCCCGCAGACTCACCTCTCGACAACCTTAGCCGCTCAAGAGATGTTGCTCCATAGCCGGAACACGCGTGGCTATTTTTTTGGGGCCCATCCAATGAGTTAGCGAGTCACCGCCTGCCTTTTCAACAATGTTGAGACTTATTGTCATGGCAGGCGTCCGTTAGTCTCCCCCCATAGGCCATTTACCAGTCCATTCAATACTCAACCCCATAGCCCATAGTTAAGTTTCCATTATTCCAATAGTCTCTGCACCAGGCGGGGACCATTCCCGGGTGTATCATATTGTGCGCTCGGGGATGGTATCCGCCATGTGTGTATATCCCTATGGTAGGGATATACACACATGCCTCCCACTCTGAAAAGGGCCTCTACGTCTTGGTTTCGGCCCGACGCACGCCTTCCGAAGGCCCGGGACTCCATATTCCCGAGAGTCGCGGAACGGAGAAATATAATGAAACTATTCTGTGATATTCGACATCTTCATAAACCATGCCCGGTTGCTTCTGAGGTTTTCAACTCACAGCTATTCTGAGAACCCCCAAGAGGAAAGCCTGCACGAAAGTCAAGACTGTCAATTACCAGGTCCGTCATACCCGTAGGTTTGCAGGTCAGGGAAGCTTGACTTCAAAGTTCTTGGTGGGGCCCCATACACTCTAGGAAGCATAAGTGGTGTGTTAATTCACATTATAATACACTAGCTTTTGCCCGCGGCTCCGCCCGCGTGGATATCGGTTATCGCGACCAAACATAGCCTATGTCCTTTCTCATAGTCTAATCTACCCCTATACCATCTCATCAAATCGGTTCAGTAGTTTAGTCGTGAAAGCGTTAACATACAGACAGACAGACAGACAGATTTACTTTCGCATTTATAATATTACTAGCTTTTGCCCGCGGCTCCGCCCGCGTGGATGTCGGTTATCGCGACAATACATAGCCTATGTTCTTTCTCAAGGTCTAATCTACCCCTATACCAAATTTCATCAAAATCGGTTCAATGGTTTAGGCGTGAAAGCGTAACATACAGACAAACAGACAGACAGACAGAGTTACTTTCGCATTTATAATATTAGTATGGACTATGGATACTGATAATTATAATGGAACTGTTCTAGGACATTCGATATCTTCATAAACTCATCCCATGCCCGGTTGCTTCTGACGTTTTCAACTCACAGCTATTCTGAGAACTGCCGAGAAGAAAGCCTGCACCAAAGCCAAGTCATCACCAGGTCAGTCATACCAGTAGGTTTGCAGGTCAGGGAAGCTTAACCTCAAAGTTCTTGGTATGGTCCCATACACTATAGGAAGGATAAGTGGTGCACTAATTCACATTATAATATACTAGCTGCCTGGGCGAACTTCGTATCGTCAATTTTTTTCCGTTGCGTCCTATCCCGTTCCCGCTGGACCCTCTACTATATTAAGCATATATTATACATATAAACCTTCCTCTTCAATAACTCTACCTATTAAAAGAAACCGCATAAAAATTCGTAGCATAGTTTTAAAGATATAAGCATAAATAGGGACGGACAAACGCGAGAAGCGACTTTATTCTATAGTAGCTGACCCGGCGAACTTCGTAACGCCAATTTTTTTCCACCCGCGTTGCGGCTAATCCCGTTCCCGCTGCACTCTCCACTACATTAAGAATGTATTATACATATAAACTTTCCTCTTGAATAACTATCTATTAAAAGAAACCGCATCAACATCTGTATCATAGTTTTAAAGATATAAGCTTACATATGGACGGACATACGCGGAAAACGACGCTTTATAGTGAGCATGAGTTCATTATTAAATCTTTTACAAAACCCATTATTTATTTCAGTTCCCAACCTTTTCTACTGCTACTATAATTATGTAAAAGTTTATGAAGATATTTGGATGGTTTTCATATTTGTTATTTAATCACGGGATATGACCGAAATGTGGTACTGGTATAGATTATATAGTCTGTAATAACACATAAGTTTGCTATTTTTTACTGCGTGAATAGTTCATAGAGCATCATCAGTATAGTACTAAATATTCACACCATCTGTCTATCCAAGAACTCCGCATTTAAAGCTAACTGTTTCCTTCTTCCTACAGTCACGGGTGCCTTAAGCGGGACGTGAAAAGGCATCTGATGTGGCCGTCAAGCTGAGTGCCACCACTTTTAACATGGTACATGTTTACGCTGGTGACACTCTTTCCGAGACTTTGCCATTAGCTGACCATCAGGCGAGGTGAAGTCAAATTGACGTGTCCTTAAAAAAATAACTTGAACTGAAAAAATCTAGCTGAGATACATAGATGTACCCTGTGTTAGAATTGGGACGGAAAACGGTCAGGGTGCGATGTCACGTCCATCAAATGAAGCGGAATGGTCTCGGGAGGCTGTGCGTACTCCTATATAATTGGGACAGGACATACTGACATGTGTAGCAGCGAAGGTTGTATTGAAGATACGTGATAAAGGTCTAACTAGACCTGTTTTATTTACACACATAAATACAATACATGGATGTAAATCCTGGAAGGGGTACTAGGCATTTCGTTAGACAATCTGTCAACTATGATTTTCAATTACAGTTATTGCCGTTCCCAATAACATACTCGTACCTACAGTTAAATACAGATCGCACCTCCAGTTATACAGTTAAGTTTCAAGTATCTATGACTGCTGTCCCATTATAATAATTACTAATCTATATGTTTGAATGATTTTTTATAGCATTTATTATGCTAACTTTTAAGTTCGAAAAACATTGGAAAAAATGAAATGCTCAAGTGAGACTCGAACTCACGACCTTTCCCTTACAGGGGGACTGCTCTTCCAACTGAGCTATTGAGCCACACTTCAATCATTTCAAATTTTCCTTCTCTTTATATCCGTCTATAAGGGCGACAGTGCAGCCGTCTACCAACATTCTTACGAACTGTTGGAAACAATGAATGATTTTTCATCTGATGATGAATCTATATGTTTTTTCATGGGACAGGTCCTACAATCGATAGACAGTAGGATTACAGATCAATGGTACAAATATTGGGACACTAAAATCAGAGATTGATGACGTTTTCTATCTTAAGTATCCCAAAACTGACAGTAGATACGTTATTGGGAAAGGCCGTTAATAGAGAGCAAGTCTATTACCCGTAAGGCGATGTATCTTCTTCCTACAGCTCTGGGTCCTTTAACCAGGGCGTGTAAAAGCATCTGATGAGACCGTTCAGCTGAAGGCTAACCATAAATATTCTACAACATTCTACACAACGCTATCTAGACCCATGGTAAGCTTTTATAGCTTGTGTTGTGGAATCTAGAATGCGGATAAACATACTTAGATACTTTTTTCTATATACATACATAATTATACATAGAAACACCCAGACCAACGCAAATAGCCATATTCATGCATACAAATATTTGCGCTGAGTGGGGATCGAACCCGCACCTCCTGCGTGACAGTCGCGTTCACTTCCGCCACGCCATAGAGGCTGTCGCATTGTAGCATTGTTAAGGTATGATTCCAAAGCCTGACCAATGAAAATACTACAACTGCAGATCCATGCAGCAGATACAGTGAATACATTGCTTGTTAAACTTGGATACGTATAAAGGGGACCATTGAAAAGCCTCAATGAATTACGCGTATCTGCCGCGTATATCTGCAGTTATCGTATGCAAGGTGAAGTTATATTGACATGTCCTATATTAAACGTGTATTATAGGAAACTAGCTTTTGCCCGCGGCTCCGCCCGCGTGGATGTCGGTTATCGCCACCAATCATAGCCTATGTCCTTTCTCAAGGTCTAATCTACTCTTATACCAAATTTCATCAAAATCGGTTCAGTGGTTAAGGCGTGAAAGCTAACATACAGACAGACAGACAGACAGACAGAGTTACTTTCGCATTTATAATATTAGTATGGACAATTCATATTATACAAATTCAATAAATACAATTCAATCACTGTTGAACAAAACAGTTGACTTATTTATGCAATAAATAGTTATTAACATAATTAATTTAGATAAACGTAGTAGTTGAGTGTAGTACTAATGAGCAATAAATTATGTCTGAATTAACAACAGCTTTGGTCAAACAACGGATGACAGAGCTTTTATGTGGTAATTGGTGCATTAAATGTGGGTACTCGTAATAGTTGATAAATGTAGCCGTGTTGGAGCTGGTCACTGCATTGGTTATGTAATAAATGGCAGATATGGCTGTAGATATTAACAGGCAGATTAATTTTTTTTTTTTTTTAATAGTTTGGGTGGATTAAAACAGATCAACAGATAAACTGACCAAGTACGAGTCTTGGACTTGTACTCGTTGGGTTTTGTACCATTACATTTTTTTCTGTTTTAGTACTTATTCTTAACTATAACTATTACAATTCATTTTTTTATAGAAAATATTAGAACCGAAGTTACTAATATTTCCTCTGACTCCTCCAGCTAAGCTAAATTGCTTGTGTTAGGAGTGGGTTCATGTCGGTAGTGCAATGGCCAGGATTCGAACCCGGGACCTCTCGATCGTAAGGCCGACTCCTACACCACTAAGCTACCGACGCTTAGTAATAGGGTTCCGTCTATACCCTTTAACTTTACCGTTAATGCTTAAAAGAGATCAGTGTAAATAATGAAAAACATCCAATAAATCGCAATAGCATTGTTTAAGAATAATCTCTACAGAAGTTAAACAATGAATAATAATAGACTGATGCCTACGCGCTTGCGTTGAGGTCGGATATTGAAACGTTTGATCAAATATTATCTCCGGTTTTACTCAACCAATTGTGATACGTAAGATTTTCAAGATCAAGACCTTTCAAAACAAAAGAAAAACGTATTAAAAAGGTTTCTGCGTTCATCGCGGACAAACTGACAAAAAATCCAAAATAAATCTTTTTATGTTCAGTAATAATTTTAATGATACGATAACCCAAGTTTTTTAAATATTTCCAATGCACAGACACAAAAACTTTACAAATGATGTCCTAAATAGGTAAATCATTTTATAAACCAAAAGTTAAACAGCTTTCACCTCTTCAGTCCGAAAAAGTCGATTTGACATGTAAAAAAAAACAATATAAGTATATCATTGTGTAAAAAGTACAAGCGTGAGTAAAAGTGATGTGAATTTTGAACGAAGTCTGTCGGCGTGAAAAAAAATACCGTGTGAAAATAAAGTTACTCTAGTGAATTAGAAAAAAAGTCAAAGATTTTTACCTGCCCCGTGGACCCACCTCTTACCTAAGTAGGTGTACATTAAAGAGTCGACGCAGTACCTACGTTCTCTGTAACAGAAGGCTTCGTGATGAGGGCTCCGGGTGACTGAGCTTAATAGAATTAGGGTACCGTATTGTCCATGCACAATATGGTACAGGTTCTATGTGACATTCTCGCACTTTTGTGCTGATGACCTTTTTTGTATTGAATTGTATTTTGTATCATTATACCCTGAATTGTATTAGCTGAGGATTTCAAAAGAGGTTTACAATAATAAGAGGTTTTTTTATGGAATAGGAAGGCTAACGAGCAGACGGATAGCCTGATGGTAAGCGATCTCTGCCACCCATGGACATTCGCAACACCAGAGAAGTCACAAGTGTGTTGAAAGGTTTTGATCGATCCCCTTTTATTTAAATTTTCTAGTAGTCGCATTCTTATGAATGCTACAAAGTCTAATTCTATACACATTACACATAAATCAAATAAAAAAAAATCCATACATACATATAGCTATACTTCAGTCTTATTGGATTTGGCAGAAACAACATCTTTTATACTTTTAAAATTGTTTTCTTTTATGCAGATCGATTTCCTTGGAACGTCCTTCATCTAAGTCAAACAATTGTATTTAAATATGTTCTTGAACCAATAGCACAAGTTATGGAAAGTTTGAGTCTACATAGCGCTATATAAAATATCTCAGAATATTATTTTTCTACTCGCGCTTACAAAATCCAACCCAAAATAACGACAAACTTTAGCTGCCGATGCTAACTTCGCCAATATTTCTTCACCAAACAACTATCCGAGCAAATTCAACTGTATTTAGTTACCCCTTTTCAAATTCAAATAGCTGCTACCAACAAATTATTTCACCTGTCATACAAGCGACCTACAACTGTCCCGGATACGTGCCTGCGGTACGAATATGCACGTGCCTTGACGAACGCGTTGTGAATTGAATAGTTTGACACCTGGCGACGCTCCTCAGTGCCGACTTACTCTGTGGACGTGACGTTTTTATAATAAACCATTTAGGAGAAGTTTTGGAAGGGATAAATGTTAAGAAAGGATAGAATTACAGTTGCGTTGAAGAATTCGTGCCTGGGTTTTTTTGCGGAGTCTGTAACTGCTATCGGTCTTATATATTGTCATCAAATTATTTTGAATCATAAGCAATCCCTACTGGGGCTCAATTCACTAACTTACGTACTTAGTTGCGTAAATTTACTTATGATTTTACTGACGTAAATATACGCAACGTGCAATTTCGGTGAGTAACCTATGTCAGTTTCCGGTACAGAATACCAAGTAAATATACGTGACATTTTATGTCATATGACATATGACATATTTATGAAAATAATGCCAGACTAAAAATATAACTTGAATTGCCAATTTTTTTTCAATAAATTCAAGTTATTTCTAAAATTCTTATTAATACTTTTTTCAATCTCATACATAAACTCTTATGTATGGAATTGTTATGAACTATAATTTAATTAATATTAGTCTTCTTCTTTTCGTGTCAACGATTCACTTTTATGAATAATTACACTATTCGGGAATAGAATTATGCCTCTTAATCGCGCGGTCATAATATTAGTACTTATACTTAACTATTATTATTATTTATCTGCTTCAAAAAAATCTATTCATGTTTAGATGAATATGGGATATATTTTTTATCATCATTGCACTACAGTTTAATAAATAAAATACAATTATTGTAATGCATAAGTCATTTGTATTTTTTTTTAACCTAAGAAATAAGTTATACAGCTATACACAGCAGGCTGCTAAAATGGCAACATTATAATACTAACTGATCAAATAGTGGTAATATCCAAGAAGAAATAAGAAAACCTTAAAAAACCTAAAAAAAACGAGGTTGTTTTATGGTCTATGGTACCTATGATAATCAATTTTCCAACGTTCTGAACATTCATTAAAAACTTTTAATAAATATTCCTATTGTTGTACATATTAGTAATCCTCGAAACAAATTTTGGTTGTACTATTTGTTCGGCTTTTTCTACAATATATATATTATATTTATATATGTAATATGTAATTCAGTCAAGAAACTCGTGTTGATTGAGGGTGGCGCTGCTACGATTCTATTTATTTATTCCTGTGATTTATTCAATATACTCTATGGCTACGATTGATCTGGTATCCCTGTAATATTTTAACTGAATAATCTTGAAATTTTGGTTCTAATACAAAGCGGTATAATTTCAATATATGAATGGGGGTCCAAAGGTTTTAAACAAAATGAAACAATGAATCTATTTTTCCTTCTCAATAAAATACTCCTTGGGTTCGGTGCACATCTGGCGGAACGTGGGTCTAAATTTAAAATCTAAATTATTTTTAACCAAGTTTTTAACTGTACCTACAATATTATCAAAGAGTATTGTATGCTTGGTGGTCTGTGCGGCATAGCGCTCGCTGGGTATATCGTTCGACAGTTACGCAGATGCACAGTGTTTCGACTAGAACAAGCTAGCTAGACAATATTATTTATTGGGGTATATTGCATCGTTTGGCTTTGTTATGACGTATTAATACGGTTTCAGCACAGAAAACTCTATAGCCCGTCCATTGTATTTTTGTATTTTAGACAGATGGAAGTAGTAATTGCTTAAAATTTTTAAATATCGATTAAGTAGAAAACTTCGTTTAATAACATCGATTAATGAAAATATAGGTATCATGATTTAATATGGACTTATTACTTATTATCTATCAATATATCATAATGAAGAATAGATATTTGTCGACAATATATTCGTATATTAGTAGAACATTCGTAATCTCAAAAACATACTTACTTACTTACTTCCAGCGGGGGACGCCGTCGACCGGACGGGTGATTTGCCCTCTTTGTGGGCCATTTCACCCAAATCCCCTGTGCCTCCCCTGGTGAGGCCAAGGGGGCGTCCGGCAATCACGGCGCTCCGTCGAACCTACCTGTTTCTTTGCAGAATCTTACGATCTGTTCCACCTTCAGATCCTCAAGGTCTGGTGTTTCTAATGTGTCCGTCCCCATGTTTTCCCATCTTGCTCTTGAGTACATGGGGCATTTGGCAAGCAGGTGGAGGCTGGTCTCCTCGGCCTCCATGCACTCTGGGCATTTGGGGTCGGTTTTCACTCCTATAAGTGTCAGGTGCCTGTTTAGTCGACAGTGTCCTGTTATTACTTCTATAACCAGCCTCATGTTTCCCCTGGAGAGTTTCAACAATTGGCTTGATTTCTTCGTGTCCATGCTTTTTATGAAGATCTTCGACTGTCTCATGACAGGCGAGGTTTTCCATCTACGATTTGTTTCGGCGACTATGCTGTGGCCTATCACTCCCTTCGTGATTTTGTGGGCTATGGGCAATCTTGGCTCAGGGCCCACCTGGTTCACGTCAGCTCCTTTTCTGGCCAGTTCGTCAGCGATTTCGTTGCCCGTGTTACCCTCGTGTCCGGGTACCCAGGCAAGTGTTACGTCTAGCTGCCTGGTCAGTCTTTCCAAAAACATACATAATGACAAAGTTGCACTCAAGTGCGCAGGCTAAAATGACTTAAATTCACTAGTTTACAGATATGGCTATAATATATACAATTTCTAGCCCGGGTACAAGAGGGTACAAGTACTTTCTAGACCAAAGAATTGAGAAAATCTTCAATAACTAACATTATTTTTGAAACTCTAGATATTTAAAAAGGTGCGGCTGAAGTCTATCAATTTTCTTATTACAGTGAAAAAAGACATACCCTTAACTTCCAGATTCATCACTAAGACTTTTCAAAAAACCTGAACTCACTGTCATAAATGGTTACTTTGATAAGTGTAAAAACGCAATGAATAAGTAAACTTCAACTCTTTCTTCGTATACTACACTCATTATTTTATCAGTAGTTGATATTAGGGCAAAACAATTCTTAGAATTGGGACACATGGGTATCTGGCTAGAGGCCCAGGTAATACATTTCTGGATATTCGACAATGACTTTTGTCCAGCTAGCTTGTTCTAAGCAAAACACTGTGAGATGGTGCGGGTTAGGCCCGTCATGGAACATAATAAAAAAAAGAAGAACCAAAGAATGAATTTCCTTTATTCAGTTCAGGCACTTACAGAGCACATTTTAATGTCTTTTTTTCTTCTTTTTTTTCGTGCGGAAATCCCCACGAAAGCCCGCCAGAGCCGGAGGGGGAGGTTATGTCGGATTCAAACTGACTAAAATCACACGCCGTCTGTGGGTCACAGTGCTAGGCCGAAGGTGAGGTTGTCATCGATAGCCCTTGCACCTCGGCTGACCCAGGGTTTTCTCAAGAACTTCTTTATAAAAACCTAGATCAGGTAGGTCGCAAAATGTAAATAAAGTAAGATTATTAATTTAAATTCTATTTTACCAATAAAAGCTATTCTATGTCACATTTATAATATGCTACTTCTAATGTAGACATTATTATAGTACTTACTTACATGACTTAGCTATTAAGACCATAATTGTAAAACTAATATTAGTACAATGTACAGCCCTCATTTTTGATGAGCCTCATTTGTGACAAGCAGCTCCACCTGTCACCCCAGGCCCGCGTTTATGCCCCCATAAGCGCGGGCCTCGGAGGTCGATTTTGTGCATCCGACGTCCATGTTGCCTGCGCCCGCGGGTAGTGCGGTTTGCGAGTCTATCTCGGTCACGCTGCCACTCCCTTTCCGCCATCTCCTTCTCGAGCATTACTTGCTCCCAGCAGGCGCCGGCCTTTCATGCATCCGTGCAGCGGAACATCGCCGCGAGTAAGGTGGCGAGCGTGAAAGCTCTCACTCCCAAGGTCGCCACCAGCTCCCGTCTCGGCGTCTCCCACGCCGGATACTCGGGGAGCGTGTGCAGCCCTGAGTCCTCGCTTGTGTCGCAGTGATAGCACCCGGACGATGGCTCCTCAACGATCAGACGCAGATCCCACCCGAAGCACCCGTGCCCAGTGATAATTTGCGTCAGTCGATACGAGGGGCTGCCATGTGGCCTCTCTAGTCTCTCCCCTCATGATTGGTATGGCCGCTACGACAGCTTACTTAAGTCGTCGTTCCCACTCCGCCACCATATCCATGTGAGGCCGGGATTTCTCGGCCCGAATATATTTAGGCTCGGGATCGTATCCCCGCATCCGCGCCTCCTTTCGGAACCGATATAGTACTGAAAGGGCCCTAGATTGTAGGATCCACGGTGGCGATCTGGCCAGAAGACTCGCCACGACGAAGGTTATCGGGCAGTAGCTAATGGCCCTGGTAGCCATCGTCTGCTGCGGCGTACGCAGTAGGGGCATGAAACTGTCCTCTAGGTTTCCAGTTTATGGTTTGCAAATGGGTACGACCTGCTATCAAAGTTGTTTCGATATTTTCAGCATGGTTTTTTAAATATGGTTAAGTTTAAACGAGTTAACCAAAAATGGCTATGTGGTTAAACTCTACGCCGTGGAAGTAGGAGCAAGGGGAATTCCAGCTAAATCCCTGTATAACTTATTTAAGGACCTCGAATTGCCAAGAGCTTCAGTAAGCTCTTTACTCAAACGAATATCTAAAACGGCGTTGATAGGATCTTACCAAATTTGGATAGGTAGAGGGGGGAACACGACTGACGGTGGAGGTGAGCGCTGATGCATCACAAGGTGGCCACCCTAAACCTACACCTGGGTCGCAAGTCCCAGCCGCCGTCACAGTGTTCCTCTCTGTACCACGCCATGGACCCGGCGACCGCACGGTGAATCCATGGAATGCTAAGAACCAGATCTCTATAATATTTTTACATCTCTCATATTCGATAAGTAGGTTATTATTACCTCCAAATGGGGCTTGTAGGTGATTTATTAGCGCTCTAGGGTAATAATGTAGCTAGAAAAGCCCTAGGGCTGTAAGTAATTACAAAAAAACACTTTTTTCTTTAAAAAAGTTCGCGTACATCTAACCTTCATACTGGCAATAGACATCATGCATTCAGTCCAAAGACCAAAGAGGTCGCTTTGCTATTCAGCCTTGTCTTCGTGTGAGTATAATAGTCATCAATTTTAAATATCGAATGGCGAAGCTCAAATTTTTTCTTGAAAAAAAAATTTAAAAGTTCTTTACTTGATACTTTTAATGAAAAAAGACGGGAATAGAAAACTTTTACTTTAAATATTGTTCGTTTTTGGCTTTTTTTTAAACATCTCTGACTATTAATATACCCAAAAAACACCTGTCCTTAAATCCACTATAAACATTCACGCGCAGACTTATCATGCGAGCACTCCATGTGAAAAGATTATGTTTGACGTACTGATGACACCGGTGATCTCCGCAAAACGACGTTTGGGGGATCACCTGGTTTTGGTACAGAAGGAGCCGACTTAGTGCTATCACTGTGATGCGACCGAGGACTCAGGCGGCGCACGGCGTAACATAGGAGGTAGCTCAATGACCTCTGTCCTGCAGGACCGTAGACTTGATGTGTGACAATGGTAGCCGCCTGTCACCATAGCAGAAAAGCGGCCCAGGAATGCCAGTGCGATGCGCACAGATCGACATTGAGTAGCGAAGTACTCAAAATGATCTCATTATTGCTTGAGACATATATCTGGGACCTAAAATGTGCTCTATACACGCAGTACACGTTTCTTGGATGAATTTTGACGATAGCACAGGGTGCTGCTGCGTTAGACGAGCTTCAGTTCACTAAGACAAATATATATTATTACAAAATAATCCGCACGCCCCAGGGCCTTTTATATCTCACGATTTGAGTCACTGGCAATATCGTATTGACATCGCCACAGCTTAGGGTTCGATAGGGTATGGCACACATCGCTGCTTTCCAAGCTACCAACCTTTGGCCTGCCTCCCAGATCGTGCAACTAGGTTGCAAGCGTCCTGCAGGAGCACCGTATTCGCGTCTTTTGTGATGGACGAGCTTCGGAGTTCTTGCAGGTGAATGCTGGTGCGCCGCAGGGTTCCGTCTTATCGCCCACTCTCTTTCTTCTGCATATCAATGATGCTTTCTAACGGTAGCATTAATTGCTATGCAAACGACAGCACCTTACACGGGAGTTATCACGCACATCCTGCGGCCAAGCAGTGTGAAATCGCGGAAAAAAGGCATCAAAACAGCCTAGCGTAACCTCGGAGCTCGCAGCAGCGGCGTCTTCATACAAGACTCAAATTCGTTCCTACGTGGAATACTGCTCGCATCTCTGGGATGGCTACGCAAAGTACTTACTAGATGCTCTCGAGAGGTCGCTGCAACGTGCGGTCCGCATCATTGGGAATCCTGAGGTCACGAACTTCCTCGAGCTTTTGCAGATGCGTAGAGATGTTGCGTCTTTGGCAGTATTCTACCGTCTCCACCACGGTGAATATTCTGATGAGCTCTTCTAATCAGTCCCGGGGCCTTTAAGCGGGGCGTGAAAAGGCATCTGACAAGGCCGTCAAGCTGAGTGCCACCACTGTTAACATGGTACATGTTTACGATGGTGACCCCCTTTCCGAGACTTTGCTTTTAGCTTACCATCAGTCGAGGTGAAGTGAAATTGACGTGTCCTTTATATAAAAAATAGGTCCAAGATATATGGCCCGAGCTATACCTTGCATGCTCACTGTACATACATGGTGGTATTGATTTACGGCGGCGGCGCGCTGGAAGGCGCGCCTCCCCATTCCGGGGGCGAGTCGGGGACCTGGGTCAGCCGTGGTGCGAGGGATATGTCGATGACCACCTCACCTCCGGCCTAGCACCACGACCCTCAGTCGGCGTGCGGTTTTAGTCGGTTCGAGTCCCACATAACCCCTTCCGGCTCCGCCGGGGGAGGTATCCGAGGTTTTCGCAGGCCAAAAAAAAAGGTAGGATTGATTTATGAGAAAAAGTTAAATACTATGTTTATCCGCATTCTAAATCACGAAACACAAGTTAGTTAACCCCTGTTTTCTTTAGGTCTGGATAGCGCAATGAAGATTATCGTATAATATTTATCGTGAACTAGCTTTTGCTCGCGGCTCCGCCCGCGTGGATGTCGGTTTTCGCGACCAAACATAGCCTATGTCCTTTCTCAAGGTTTAATCTACCCTCATACCAAATTTCATCAAAATCGGTTCAGTGGTTTAGGCGTGAAAGCTAACATACAGACAGACAGACAGACAGAGTTACTTTCGCATTAATTTATAATATTAGTATGGATTTATTCAACGACAAATTTTAGCAATCATTGTAATTCAAATGTAAATAAATACTTACCGAATGATTTTCCTATGATAAAAATCATTTAAACTTTTATAATTTTTGTGAACGTATCTACGTATACAAATCGAGCAGAACATTGTCATCGAGTTCAGAACCATGATTTAACGCCTAAACCATAATTTTAACTTTGACAGATGTTACTGAATATCAGGTTATTAAGTTATCGATTTCCAAAATCACAAGTATGCGATACGTGTTGTTAGTATATTATGACGTTTGAGCCATTTGTATGGGTGACGTAAGTTGTCAAAATGATAAAAACCTAAGTATCTGTATACTTATGCTTTGACAGATCGTACAGAATACCAGGTTATCGAAACGAAACTCACAAACTCACAAATACGTGATACGTGGCGATAGTGAATCGAGCCCCTGAATGGTTGAATATAATCAATTGAATCAGTTCCAATATTGTTTAGAATATCAATTTAATCAAATAAATGCTCGATTGGTATAACAGTGGTGATTTTAATTCGATAACACAAAAAACGTTAATCAATATTTTTGTAACCAGCCAAGTCAAAACCTAAGTTTAAAAAATACCTTCAAAATTACTCGCCTACTTACTCTAGTTTAACTCGTCTCCTTCAAAAATTTGTCATACAATACTCACAAAATAAATTAGCTTAAACTCAAACCGCCACTCATAGCCCAAGTGAAATATACGACACAATAAATACATGAGTGATCCCAGATCTCTCTTAAAGAAAACTTTTGAAACGCGAAAGGTGGTATGAGCCACAGGTACTAAGGGGTCATATAAGCCAAGTGCCATGGTTGAATAGAAGGGGATATTTTGTGACAAAAAGGACTCAGATGACCTCTCATCTGTTAAGCTTATGGAATGAGTGTTTGTAGAGCTTTGAACACAGACATAATAGAAGAATCTAATACGAGAGTCGCATCGAGGTCTTCTGGTGGAAACTTCCTGTATTCTATTAAACAACTTCAAAAAAGAGGTTGTCAACTCGAAATATTATTTAATTGACAATTACTTCGTGGTGGTTCAAAAAAATTTCATTTTTTGAAAGGGTGTTTTTCAAATTCTACCCTCGTTTATCAAAACTTAGTTTTTATGATAGAATTGGGTATGTACTGTAGGAAGATAGGGAATTGCCCAAATTTCATACATATTTTGGTAATTTCATATTTATTGAATCTGTAAACCGTGGGTAAAGTTTCATGGGTAAGGAACGAAATGACTGGGTTTAGATTTTTCACTTTCAATACTACTTTTTATGTCTTGCTGTGTTTTTTTCGTTTTTATTTTAAAAGTAGGTAAATCTTAACCTATGAGTATTGCTTCTTACAATTTCATTCGAAGTTATTTAAGTTTCTTTCGTTTTTATTTAAATTGCTGATGAGACAAAATAAACTAAAGAAAATAAAGATATTAATAATAAATGCTGTGATTGCTGTTGGTTCAATTTGCCGCTATCAACATCAAATTCAAATTTATCTTAGTATTGTTCTCAGTGGCACCCGCGGCTTTCACGTCAGGGCCCACGTATGATCTGCTTACTCCTTGATAGCTATGGGGACTGCTATCTGACCTCTAAATCCCGAGAGGAAAACCCGCACCAGAGAGCCACGTTCCTCACTTAACCAATACTTGACCACAACTTGATTGGATATACCCTAAATATTCTTTAAAATAATTTGTCTGTTGACCAGATCGCGTGCCATAAACCACGTAACAGTTGTAATACAACGTAATCACGCACTGCCCACTGCAGTAAAAGTAAAAGCGTCTCTTTATTGCTCGTAAACATATGTTGTTGTCCCCACTTGGGGTCATCGGTTACAGCCGGTCAATGTATTATGACGTAATAGTACTGTACGGTTTATGCCGCGATTTAGGTCTTCATTTGTAATTGGATTCTTTTTTTTAAAGGTTTTAAAGGTTGACCTGGTTTGTTGGTTTTTATAGGACTCCAATCCAATTACCCGTAATGACTGTCATAGGTGTTTGTATGATGCGTGCTCTCCAAAGCATTGAAAGACTGAAAACATAAATATAGAATCAGTCATCTTAACATTCCTAAAAGTTACTTAATCTACATAAGAGCCTCCGTGGCGTGGTGGTAGTGAACGCGACTGCTACGCAGGAGGCGCGGGTTCGATTCCCGCTCAGTGCAAATATTTGTATGCATGAATATGGCTATTTGCATTGGTCTGGGTGTTTCTATGTATATTATGTATGTATTCACAAAAAAAAAAGTATATAAGTATGTTTATCCGCATTCTAGATTCCGTAACACAAGCTATAAAAGCTTACCATGGGTCTAGATAGCGTCGTGTAGAATGTTGTGGAATGTGGAACTTGATTGGATATACCCGAAATCTTCGCCGCGTGGTTCCCGGCAGAATTTGGGCCACTCCATCTTTTTCCATGTGGTGTCTTATAAGGTGACTAAAGGATAGGGCTGTTAAACATCAGATCAGATAAAGAGTCCAGACTCAGCCTCAAATGCATGCTTCAAGTAAACTTTAATGTCCAGAATATGGCAACAGGCTCACCCCCTATTACGTGGGACCGATTATAATGATTGTTGAAATGTGGGTGTTGAGACGCCTCTGCCAGACCCTCCGGAGATACAAGCGTCATTGTATGTATATATTGTACGTTAATTATGAATATATTCTTAGGATATGTCTGTGGCCTGTGAATCTGCCAATTGACAAAAAATGAGGCTTTGGTGCAAGTTTTCTTGTCTGGTTAACCATCCAGTTCACACGGCAAATTATGGAAATGACCAGTAGGAGAGCATACTCACGCCTTAAAAGTACAAGCATTGGATGCGAATTTGTTTTTTTTCTGCTTTTTTTAAAAAATAAAACATAAATAATTTCTTTTTATATTTCTTTCAATTGAATTTCGAGCTCGGGCGACGATTAATTGTAAACATAAAAAAAAACAAGCACACGGCTAACTTGATTGGAAATGATTATGTGCAACACCAGAGGCGTCACATTTGTGCCGCCGACCCTGTTAGAACTTTCTAATGTCCTTCTTAAGAAACTCCATTTTTTATATAAAGGACACCTCAATTTTTCTTCACCTCGCCTGATGGTAAGCTAAAGGCAAAGTCTCGGCAAGAGGCTCACCATCGTAAACATATACCATTTTAATAGTGGTGGCACTCAGCTTGACGGCCTCATCAGATGCCTTTTCACGCCCCGCTTAAAGGACCCGGGACTGTAGGAAGAAGGAAACACGTGAGCTGGCAGGGAGTGTCAGGTCTTAATGGTGCGATAGGAATGAGTCACTGAAACGCTTGTTTCTAGAAGGTCATCCCATATTCCATCTCTTGGCAAAAGCAGTAGGCACATCGTGTGATCCTTTGTTATCTTATTAGCATAAAAAAGCTTTCTTTAACATTCAATGAAACATCTTTACGCAAATATATTCCATTTCGCCCTATATCAAACACAGCCTCGTAAAATGCAAGCCTCACAAAGATTCAGTTCTTAGCACGTAGGGGAATAAGAATTTACGATCGAGCCTTATCGATTGAAACTTTGCCCTGTGACGAATCCTCCAATACTCTCCCCTCCTATTTATGGGGGAGACATGTCCATTAACTTGAAGGTTAACGTTAACTAAACTTATACATATTATATTTTTTTATGTTTTAGTTTCTATTGGCGAAAAAGAACATAAGGCTAAGTGCCATCTGTATACGGTGCAGAATATATCTGCTAGAACCAAGCGTTTAGTGACTCATTCCTGTGCCGGAATATTATTTATTGGGAACGGCCGTTAATCACAGTGACTCATTCCTGTGCCGCACCATGTGACGGTACAGCGCCTAACCAAAGTTGAGTAAACTTAATTTTTCTTATATTCGACATGAAACTATGCCGAATATTATATGCCAGCCCCCGCCGTATGGCGGAAGATATTAGTGCCCCTCCGGCCGCACTGATATTGTGAAATTCGTCCAGAGACAGTAATTCCTCCACTGGCTTTAGCCTTTCAATAAATAAGCAATTTACCGCGAGTAAAAGGAAATTCTATTCAAATGATTAAATACGTTGATAACAGTTACTTGTCTCACATTCATTCAATCGCACTTTTGAGCTAGGTTTACATTATACCGCACTTCCGACACATAGACCCCCGAGAGGCTCAAGTCCCCAATCTCCCGTGTGCCATAACCGGTGTTCCGTCAATCTGAGCTTTAAGTCAGCTCTTGCTTGCTGCACTCATCTGGGACTTTAACCACAGCCCTTCCAGGTATGACAGGGCGGGTGTAATAGAATTTATACTACGGCTGAATACGGCCTCAGTGCGATAAGTTGCTCCTAACCCATCCATACGATGTTCATCAACCTTTCGTCCTCGCGTAGCGCCGCCTCGCTAACAGATTTCAGGCCTCCAAGAGCGTCGTTGGCCGAAGGCACACTCTAAGGATAACCTCCAGCCTCCGCTAAAGCATGTTCGCACATGGTCCTGGTCTGAAAGCCATGACTCGTTACGTGGGACACTAATACGCATCGAGTTCAGGGTACCGCGTAACATATATCAACGTATCCGCGACTAAATAGATTATATGTGCAATACTAACTGCATAAATTAATACCCTAACCGTCATGTTACTCAACTCTGGGTAGCAACACATATAAAATTATAAACACCATAATAATAATGTAACTAAGGCTATTGTAGTAATGGTATGAAAGTAACTCACCGCGTCCGTAGAGTCGAACAGTGCCCCATTTATTTAGTGCCACGCCAATAACTTACTCCAGTATTCCGCGCTTCGTCCAGACTCCCCAGCTGGCCCGAGCCAACCGCTCTCCTCTCCGGTCCCCAGTCGAATGCCCCGAGTCCCTCAACTCGTCAGACCTCGTAGACATTACCAGCCCTTATTCCCAACAAAGGACTTCGTACTTTCTCTCTCATAACAATAATATTTCAATAGGTCCGAACCCATTAGTCTTAACACTTTTACGACAAACACGTGTAGGATCTCCATTATTTCTCTATGGGGTCCGCCTAAGTATTACGCAACAATGTCCCTTTGCCTGGGAACTTAGATGCAAGAACTCGCTTCTATTGTTTTCGAAAGTTTAAAATAAAACAATTTATGCCAGATGTGCGAATGGTGAATTATATGTAAGCGACCGTTGATAAACAGCAAATGACCAATGTACAGACTGATGTACGTATTAGTTTACTAATTTATTTATTTTTATCCTTGCGCGACTGGTGTACTATCACAACCACTAAGACCTGGAACTCCCTGTCAGCTCACGTGTTTCCTTCTTCCTATAGTCCCGGGTCCTTGAAGCGGGGCGTGAAAAAGCATCTGATGAGGCCGTCCAGCTGAGTGCCACCATTGTTAACATGGTACATGTTTATAATGGTGACCCTCTTTGCGAGACTTTGCCTTTAGCTTACCATCAGGCAAGGTGAAGTCAAATTGACGTGTCGTTTATAAAACATGTGTTTCCTTCTGCCTTCATTACCGGGTTCCTTCAAGCAAGGTGAGAAAAAGTATCTGATAAAGTCATCATACTATGGTTTCAATATTGGTATCTATAATTCATGTCGGAGACTTTACTTTGAGCTTACTATGAGGTAAGGTAAAGTCACACTGACGGAACCGTTATTTGCCGTTATACTACTGATATTACAATAAATTGAAAGATTGTGAAGAGTATCACGTGATTGGGGGCGATTGCTGTCAAGTGGGAACTTTATCCTGAGGAGGGCCAGACCGCAAGGGATGGCCCTGGGTCAGCCGGGGTGCGAGGGATATGTCGATGACAACCTCACCTCCGGCCTAGCATCACGACCCACAGTCGGCGTGCGGTTTTAGTCGGTTCGAATCCGACATAACCTCCCCTTCCAGCTCCGGTAGGGGAGGTATCCAAGGGGATTACCGCACGAAAAAAAAAAGTCGGAACTGTATCACGAGGTGTATATTTACTGTTGTTTCTGTTGCGTGGTGGTAGTGAACGCGACTGCTACGCAGATCCCCGCTCGGTGCAAATATTTGTACGCATGAATATGGCTAGTAGCATTGGTCTGGGTTCGAAAAAGAAGAGTATCTAAGTATGTTTATTCGTATTCTAGATTCCATAACACAAGCTAGTTAAGCTATTCTTACCATGGATCTAGATAGCGTTTATTATTGTTTATATAGTGAAATATTTATTTATATATTATTTATTTACCTTCTAAGACCCCCACGTGAAGAGATGGCAGATCACATATCAGTAAAATGGTAAAGAATGATGTAGTCCACTTAGAGCAACCAGCTAAAAAGCACCTGAGCGAATAGCACCTAGCCATGTCCACGAAGAGCACCTATCAAGATTTTTCCCAGGGCACTACTGATGTTCAGATGGCATCTTAATAGCTTTCAAGTCTTTTGTTCGAAGTTGGTTAAACCGAGTTGTGTTCTGAGCAGGGATATAAAAGGGTCCATTCCAAACAATAATTCCATTACAATGTCACAGTAACAAAACAAGTTTATTAAATGTAATGAATAACATTTCTCAGATCTAGACAGAATATAGCTCGTCTTTCTGAAGGAGTGTACTTACTGTGTCTCATTGTTCCAACTACTTAGACTTTTACGCGACAATTAACACTACAAAGCACTTTTGAAATATTATAGTACTAAATGGGTTTTATCATAATGGCTTTCATATTAAAATGTGACTGTATTAGTTTGAGTGTTTAGTATTGAGTTGAATTCTAAGGCTGAATTCGATTTGAATACTAAATTATCTTCTGAATTATTTTTTAAAATATTAAGGCCCGTATTCTAGATTGATTGATCTCAATTCATCTGAGGACGGATTGTATATATAAAATGTCTAATCTATTGATCTTTCTATACAATCTGTCCTAAGATAACTCGCGATTCAGGCTGAGTGTCATTCTAGAATCCGGGCCTTAGTTTGCTAACTATTCAAATTGATTCAGATAAGATTTTTTTTAAACGGTACAGGTGGGATTCATACCCTTGGGCCCTTCTCTTACAGGTAGAATGCTTTAACCGCTAAGCCACCGGACCCCTGCCTGAACCACTAGTGTTTGAATTTTTTCCTACTGGATTATCATTATCACCTTTGCGTGAATCCTGGTCGCATCCAAGTCCTTCAACTCAAGTCCACTTTTTCCAGACTAACTGCGACACGGTTATTAAGAATAGATATTATATTTAAACTTCTTTTACTGCATTAAAATCCTCGACATAGCGATTTCTCCTGAATCCAAAATTGGACTTCGATGCGTGTGGTCCTGGTTATTGTTATTGATTGATATACTCCTCTGGCCTCTCTGCCTCTGCCGCGTACTAGCCTCTGTGGCGTGGCGATAGTGAACGCGACTGCCACGCAGGAGGTGCTGGTTCGATACCCGCTCAGTGCAAATATTTGTATGCATGAATATGGCTATTTGTATTTTCATTGGTCCAGGTGTTTCTATGTAAGATATGTATGTATTTTAACAGAGCCTCGTCTATTTTTTGGCTGGCTTGTACTCCGGAGCTTTGGTGGTATGTTTACTGTTGGATGGAGAACGGTCCTATCCTTTAGTCGCCTTCTATGATACCCACTGCAACTACACTAACAACACTAAAAATATCAATTCTATAAATCCCTTCACAGCGAGTCCAATACTGTGAATTGGTTCCTTTTATCCGTAAAATATCTGTATATGCAGTTCGAAACAAAAACAAAACATATACAAAATCTCGACGGTACGATTGACATTGGCAGAATTGTCTGCACTGGCAGCGCTTGCTGTATTGAGAAATAGAATAGTGAACACTTTCAGTACAGTCTGTAGATTGAGCTAAACGGCTTCATCGTGTGCTTTTATTTTAATTATTAACTTTAACATTAGCATTCTGACTGTACTTAAATATGCGCGTAAGTTGACAACAAAAAATTATAAGGTGCTATCACGCGCTCGCTAGCGGGTTCCAGATTAGCGAGTTTTTTTTTAGGACACGTCAATTTGACTGCACCTCGCCTGATGGTAAGTTAAAGGCAAAGTCTCGGAAAGAGGGCCACTATCGTAAACATGTGCCATGTTAACGGTGGTGGATATTATAAATCCTAACTCCCGCGTCTTGTAATATGTCTCAGAATATTCAATATTATACATTTCTTGCTACTTTTCCTCGTTTTTTAAATTTAAATACTCCTGTTCATGATTAGGTACAAGGTATTAGAGGTACAAGGTTCCTTAGAATCCAGCCTCAAAATGAGCAACGACTTATGTACGAGTAAGACTCGAGAAGTACAACATAATTTACTCGTAAGTAATTTGACAGCCTCCGTGGCGCGGCTGCTACGCAGGAGGTGCTGGTTCGATCCCCGCTTAATGCAAATATTTGTATACATGAATATGCGTATTTGCATTGGTCTGGTCGCGCCTCGGAGAGTACGTTAAGCCGTTGGTTCTGGTTGCCTTACAAACATCTATGGCAGTCGTAACGGGTAGTTGGAGTCCTCGAAAATCCAATAACTGGTCCCTTCAATGGCTTCACAGAAAATATCGAAGTTTAGCCAAAACCGTAGTTGAACCGGTAAAGCGGACCCCTGACTCCAGGTTCGGATGCGACTGGGATTGATGATAAGATGATGAAGATAGAGAAGTAATTTGCTAATAGTAAAGATAAACAGACTATACAAGTATACAGTACAACAGTTTTTCGAACTTAACAGTTAGCATAATAAATAATGCTATAAAAAATTCATTCAAATATTTGGGCGCAGTCATCAAAATTCAATGTTTAAAAATGGTTGAAAAATCATTCATTGTTTCCAACAGTTCGTAAGAATGTTGGTAGATGGCTGCACCGTCGCCCTTATAGACGGATATAAAGAGAAGGAAAATTTGGAATGATTCAAGTGGTGCTCAATAGCTCAGTTGGCAGAGCAGTCGCCCTGTAAGCGAAAGGTCGTGAGTTCGAGTCTCACTTGAGCATTTCATTTTTTCCAATGTTTTTCTAACTTAACAGTTAGCATAATAAATGCTATAAAAAATTCATTCATATACAGTACAGGTTATACTAGTATACAGTACAGAATATACGAGTATACTGTACAAGTCGTACAGAATAATATGCAGGAGTTGTAGCCGGCTCACGAATAACGTCTAACATGTGCTAACTAAGTTTGTACCACAGTCCCGGCGCTACTGAAATCGGTTTACGAAATATCGGTGGCACAAGGTAAAGGAGAGAGCGGATTGAAAAATATGAGTTAATTTGATTGCTGCGTGTAATTGCAAAGAGTTATATTATGAACTAGCTGCTACCCGCGACTTCGTCCGCGTTTAGTTCGGAATAGCTCAAACTCTTTATTAAACATGGTGGAAGATTTTCATCCCAACTGGAACGGAAGTACTGGAAATACTGGAAATAGTGAATTTTACGCAAAGGAAACATTTCTTTATTTTAAAAAAGAAACGAAACTGTATTCAAATCATTTCGAAAACTCGCTTGACATCTTCCACCTTGTATTTTTAAATTAAATATAATGAAGACAGTCTTTTGAGTGACTGACTTATAAATACAGGGCTAAACTACTGAAAACTACGAAAATTGACAAACTTCTTCTATGGGCTTGGCAAATATTGCGGAAGGATTTTAAAAATTCAACATTTTGCGTGACTTCACCAGTTTTAATGTTTTAAATATTCTTCCTTCCTCCCAAATTCTTAAAACATGCTGCTACCACTTACGAACTGAACAAATTAAAATAAGTACATCAAGTATCACACAAAATAGTTTAAAGAAGACCCGGTGCCTTGCACGCCCTAAGCAGTGAGCAGTGGTTCTCTTCTTTGCCGAGCCAATGGTGGGTAGTTCCAGTTTTATGATAAATTCCATCGACCACAGTCACATTGTTCATTGCTTTACACACAGGTAGAGAAGAGGGGCGCAGTGGGCAAGAGAGCAAATACAGCATTGACTGGGATGGGGTCATATAGCCTCATCGATATATATAAAAATCAATGCCACTTTTCGTTGTAATGTTATAACTCAACAACGCCTTTACCGATTTGGCTAATTTTGGTCTTGAATTATTCGTGAAAGTCCAGGGAAGGCTTGTACGTAGAGAAAAATTCGAATAATTGCCGGGAACCGACATCTACGCGTACGGCGCCGCGGGCAAAAGCTAGTTTTGCTATATATTCCTTGTATTGGTAAGCTTGTTTCCAGCAGATGATGTAGATACTTCCAATTGATACTTGAGTTGATGTTCACGTGGCGGATTTTTTGGTCTGATGAAATTTACCGGAACTGAGTGTTTCTCTGCCCACATTCAGTCTCTTTTATATAATAGGAGCAGCGGTTTTTTTTATATACCTAAGTAATATATAGGTTGGCTTCTCCTGGCGTACTTACTATTAGATTAGATTTACGTATTTACTATTAGATACCTACTTATTAGACGGAATCGATAATATCGAAGCGGCGTGCGTTGGTAGTCATCAGGTCACAGACATTGTATAATTTCTGCAGTTGCATAAAGACTTTAACTCTCTGGCTGTATTTTACCATTTCTACCGCACCACGGCGAGTGAAAGAGCCTATTAGGAGTCTTTCAACTAATCTCTCCTTCCTTCCGTCAGTCACATACGGTAGAAATAATGCCACCTCGAACCAAGCTGTTCGGAACTTCATTTCTTTATCAGGCGGTTAAGAACTGTATTTCTCTGTCCACACATGTGTTTTCTTCTTTTTAAGATCCGGAGTTTTTTTTATATAGGACACGTCAATTTAACTTCACCTCAACTGATGTTAAGCTAAAGGCAAAGACTCGGAAATAGGGTCACCATTATAAACGTGTACCATCTTAACAATGGTGGCACTCATCTTTATGGGATCATCAGAAGCCTTTTCACGCTCCCTTTAAAGGACCCGGGGCTATAGGAAGAAGTAAACCGTGAGCTGGCAGGGATTTCAGGTCTTAATGGTGCGACATAGGAATGGGTCACCAAACCGCTTGGTTCTTGATGGAATATTCTGATCCGTATGTGGATGACATCTGAGCCATGCATGCGTTGTCCTGTGTAGGAAAGGAGAGGGTGGAACTAATTGGAATAGCTCATCAGAACATTCACCATGGTAGAGACGGTAGGTAATACGATACGGACAACTATCTCCCAGAATATGTAATGTGCTTCAGAGAAGGTGCAACAATTTACTTCCTCCATGAGCGCGGCTTTGATGGTGACAGCTTAGGCTACCCAAAACCCTTCACATTCTCTTCACGACCGCCTATTTATGATAGGTAACCAAGGCAGGTATACTGGGGTACCTAACCCCAGAATACCCCCAATGCCCCATTCTTCTGTTAAATTTTAATCGGTTTGATTCCAATATTGCGCTTGCCCCGATGTGGTGGAATCGGCAGCAATGGCGGATACCAGTTTCAGTTTTATGACTTCTCAGGCGGGTGGGACCACTACTATATTTCATTCTCCGAAATGAAGAATTTTGTATAGATCTAAAAATATTATATAATAAGTTCTACTATTGCTGTCACACCGCCTAGTTTTATGTACTACCTATAGAATACTAAGCATAGAATTTATATTTTACTTCAATTAAAACTATAAATACAATAAAATACAACAAATACACAATAAAATAAAAAAGTTAAACAAAAGTAAATAAAAAACCATAAAAAAGGAAAATTACATTTTAGATGGATTCGAACGCGACTCAGCTAATTTATAAGTCCACCGCAGACGTATTGAGCCACAGTTACCATGTAGTCATAGTGTGAAATAGACGTTTACATATTATGTCATAAAAACATTTTGTCCCATTCCTTATTATAATAGCGTGATGATATGAATTATGAAAGCCAGGAGTATTTTTACCGAACCAGCTGCTTACTAATTTGTTGGATTCGAGAGAAAATCGTTCGAGAACAATGTGAATCCTATCGAGACACTTGCTGTGCCGAAGATACTATAGTAACCTGACCCGACTTGGCTGAGATGTAGAACTCTGGCCTCTTGAAGTTCTTCAGATTCCTATGACCGAAATAATATCTTCTTGTAAACATTGTTGCTTCTTTATTGGTTCGATCTATTCACACAATCACAAATTGTTAGCCGTTGTATGCTATTATTGACATAACTTTTTTATTTATGAACCGATTTCAATAAAACAAACACTAAATGTTAAGTGAAGCCTACCACAATATATTAGTGAAAACCGCAACCAAATCCGTTCAGCCGATTCTGAGATTAGCGTGCACAAACTCACAGACAAACAGAGAAACAGATAAACAGACAAACAGACAAAAATTCCAAAAAACGTTGATTTGGCTTCTATTACGTTTATATAGTCCCCCTATAACAATTTTTCTCATTTCCTTTCCATGTACAGACATCGATCATTTACAGATTTATTATATGTATAGATATATATATTACGAATATATGGAAATGTACAGTTCCTACCTACCGTATATTTAACTTAGTGAGGAGAGTACCTGCGAACGATGAAGCTGTGGAACAATTTTCCTGCTCTTGTTGTTTCAATCAACTGGGGTTCTTCAATTAGTTTCTTACAGGATCGGTAGCAAGAGTGTGAGGCCACTGGTATTTCACATATCCATAGGCAAACGGTAACCGCTTCCCGTCAAGGGCGCCGTGTATGTAAATGATATTTTAGAAATCATCACCACATAGTATAAAGCAAAGTCGCTTTCAGCGTCTCTCCGTCCCTTATGCTTATATCTTCAAAAATACGCTGAAGATTTTGATGTATGATGAAGACCACGCTATAAAAATAAACAAATACTTTGACCTGACCAACGAGTTAACCAAAAATGGCTATGTGGTTAAACTCTACGCCGTGGAAGTAGGAGCAAGGGGAATTCCAGCTAAATCCCTGTATAACTTATTTAAAGACCTCGGATTGCCAAGAGCTTCAGTAAGCTCTTTACTCAAACGAATATCTAAAACGGCGTTGATAGGATCTTACCAAATTTGGATAGGTAGAGGGGGGAACACGACTGACGGTGGAGGTGAGCGCTGATGCATCACAAGGTGGCCACCCTAAACCTACACCTGGGTCGCAAGTCCCAGGCGCCGTCACAGTGTTCCTCTCTGTACCACGCCATGGACCCGGCGACCGCACGGTGAATCCATGGAATGCTAAGAACTGGATCTCTTTTTATAAATTGAGTAATTTAAGAGGAAGGTTTATATGTATAATACTTGCTTAATATGGTAGAGAGTGCAGCGGCAGCAGGATCTGACGCCACGCGGGCGGAAAAAAATAGCGGTACGAAGTTTGCCAGGTCAGCTAGTAAAGAATAAATCGCTACCGCTTATGTCTTGTCGTTCGCACAGTATGTGACAGGCGTACGACTTTGCACTCAACTTTGCTTATTAGATTGTTTTGTTTGGAGCCTGCTAATTAAACGAGTCACACACCTTAGTTCCGTTAATGACGTCTTAATTCTACAGCTTTATTGCCTGAACGAACTTAGATCGATCGAATTGAGTCACTTTTATATGCAATACTGCTGGGCTCTTAGAAAATAAACAGTTTTCAACAAATAAACGTTTGTTGAGAACTGTTTATTTTCACCACACACCTATAAATCTCCTAAGGGGTAGGCATAGGTATATTAACACCTACATTTCATCAACTATGGTTTTCGGTTCCATGTAATAGGGGGTGAGCCTGAGGAGAGGTAAGAGACTGAACGTTTACCATTTTTTTTTTCATATTTTTTTATAAAGGACACGTCAATGTGACTTCGCCTGTCCTGATCCCTCCCCTTAAGCCAAAGGCAAAGTCTCGGAAAGAGGATTACCATCGTAAACATGTACCATGTTAACAGTGGTGGCACTCAGCTTGACGGCCTCATTAGATGCCTTTTCACGCCCCGCTTAAAGGACCCGGGACTGTAGGAAGAAGGATGGGGAACAGCTATATTCCTTCAGAATATAAACAAGTTTGGATAGGTTTATGTTATAGATAGCTGCGGTAGCCTAGTGGTACGGGTAATGGACTGCTGAGACGAGGTCTCGGGTTCGATCCCAGGTTTACCATGGCACACACCAATGACTTTTCGATGCTTTTCGAAGTTAAGTGTGTATTTATCGCAGGTTTATAAGTGCCCGGTGAATGGCAATAGGCTCGCCACCTATTACATTGGGACCTAAACATAAACTGGCGAAATGTGGGTGCTAGCACCTCTGCCTACCCCTTCGGGGAATACAGGCGTGAGTTTATGTTATGTTATGTTATGTTATAGATTAATATCGTCATGGACGTATTTTTTTATTTACATTTAAAATGTGATAGTGTCAGGAAAATATTTCATACGAAAGAATAATCGCCTTATCGAATAATTTCGAATAATCAAGTATTTAAATTTTGGCGGCCTCTTTGGTGTGGTGGTAGTGAACCCGACTTCTATGCAGGAGGCGTGGATTTGATTGCCGCTCAGTGCAAATAATAGTTTGCGATATGTCTATTTGCATTTGTCTAGAATGTTTATGTGCTTCGGAAAGCACGCTTTGCCGTTGGCCCCAGTTGTCACGCCTTTGCGTGTAATTGGGGCCCTAAAAAGTCCAACAACTGCAATAGTTTGATATCTTTAATGTGTTGTTAGACTGGGAAAAGTTAATCCCGAACATCGTAGCCTCATATGAGACAGGGAAGAATAGAGAGACTGCCTACAAAAATAAATTGACAAGAAGTACCATACCATATGTGTGTTAATAAGTATACCAACAGGTACAACCTTATTAGTATTCTGTACTACAACTTTGACTTTTAATTTTTCATCTCTCCCCTAAAATGATAACACGAACTCACGGCGTAGCCATGTGCTACGAGTCGTAGCACACGTAGCGCATGCCTACGGTACGCGTAGACGTGACTCTTAAAATCCTTAAATAATGCGTTACGCTTCCCACATTTACGTATGTCGTGAACGCGCTACGCATACTAAGTCTTTGAATTTTGCTAGCAATATTCATTCGGTGGAAAATAGTGAGATGAATGTCTTTTATTTTTGCTAACTTCTACGTTGAGCAGTTTTTGTTGTAGACCTGCAGTAATTACTTCACGTAGTACGAGGTTAGAAAACATTTGTACCGGTTGCAAAGGGAATGCTCCCGAAGCCAAAGACCCCAAGTAGTAATTCAGGTACAGTCAGCATCAGAAAGATGTTGACGAATAAAGTAGTCAAAATGATCTTAATTTCGTTTTTTGACCCCCACCCAGTTGAGTGATCATCACTGTGATGCGAGCGAGGACACAGAGCTGCACACGCTGACCGAGTGCCCGGCGTGGGACACGCCGAGGCGGGTCCTAGTGGCGGCTCTGGGGGTGGGAGTCCTCACACTCGCCACATTGCTCACAGCGATGGTAAGATGCGCAAACGCTTGGGGTGCGGCCGCCTCCTTCTGCGAGCAAGTAATGCTCGAGAAGGAGGCGGCCGGTCGGGTCCGGACCAGACTCCGGGCCCGGGAAGCCCGTGCAGAGCGAAGGCGAACCGGACGTCGGAGGTCGCAGAACGACCTCCGTCCTCCATGAGCGCTGGCCTGGGGGTGACCGGTGGAGCCGCCTGTCACCCTAGCAGAAGCAGGCCGCGGCGGCGGCGCAAAGTGCGCCTCCCCGTAACCGGGGCTAGATGGGGACATTTTGGTCCCCACAACTCGAAGGGGGCCATCTCGAAAGAGATGGTCCTGGGTCTGCCGGGGTGCGAGAGATATGCTTTTGGCAATCTCACCTCCGGCAGCCAAGGACCCAAGACGGCGTGCGTTTTAGTCGGTTCGAGTCCGACATAACCGCCTCCACCGGCTCCGTGGGGGTGGTATCCGTGGGGATTTTTCGCACGATAAAAAAAAAAAAAAAAAAAAAAAAAAAAAAAAAAAAAAAACCCAGTTGAGTGATTGTTCAGACAAGATTACCATATAAATCAATAAAACAGTTTGATTTGCTCTTAATACGAGAGTTTTAAGATCATTTTGAGACTTCGTCGTCAAGATATTTATGACGGTGACTGTACACCACATATTGGCATGAAAAAATTGTTTTATTATTTAGCATTATTTACTCTCCATCGTGTTAGTAAATCTAAATGAAACGGTTACCGACAGGTTACCACACTCTGACCTACCAACCTCACATGGAAACCCTACACTAGTGCGTCACTCATCAATTAGCAGGTTTACTAGCTCACAAGAGTATTTTTATACCACATAGGTGGCAGACTTTCGATTTTTGCCTTGAAGATTTTAGTGTTTCAAAAATACCCAAGTACAATCGGCAAGAGAGATGAGTACACACTTTTTTATAAAAAGTTGTACGTAAGGTGTACTTTCTTAGGTGACTGTTCATAACCATTGCATTGACAGCCTATGTGGCGTGAACGCGACTGCTACGTAGGAGGCGCGGTTTCAATCCCCGCTCAGTGCAAATATTTGTATGCATGAATATGGCTATTTGCATTGGTCCCAGACCCCAGGTGTTTCTATGTATAATATGTATGTATTTTGTATCTAAGTATGTTTATCAACATTCTAGATTCCATAACACAAGCTAGTTAAGCTTACCATGGGTCTAGATAGCGTTGTATGGAATATTGTGAAATACTTGTTTATTTATTAATTACTAGATTTTGCCCGCAGCTCCGCCCGCGTGGATGTCAGTTATCGCGACTAAACATAGCCTATGTCCTTTCTCAAGATCTAATGTACCTTTATACCAAATTTCATCAAAATTGGTTCAGTGGTTTAGGCGTGAAAGCATAACATACAAACAGACAGACAGAGTTACTTTCACATTTAATATATTAGTATGGATTTATTGCTACTGAAAATCACAGAAAATAGAGGGGCAAAAATAACAAAAGCACTTATCTCTGAAATAACTACTGAATTCAACTTCATACTGATACGGTATCATTCATACAGAGTACAAACACAATGAATAAATTTTACTGTTATGATATCTTTCCAATGAACTGTAGAACATTACAGTTTAATGGTTTTGTATAACAACAGTGATACAGAGAATCTCTATAGAGAAAGAGAAATTGAATAGCTGTTTGACTTAATAAAAGTACCTTTTTTTTTTTTTTTTTTTTTTTTTTTTTTTCGTGCGGAAATCCCCTCGGATACCCCCCCTGCCGGAACCGGAAGGGGAGGTTATGTCGGACTCGAACCGACTAAAACCGCACGCCGACTGTGGGTCTTGGTGCTAGGCCGGAGGTGAGGTTGTCAAAGACATATCCCTCGCACCCCGGCTGACCCAGGGCCATCCCTTACGGTCTGGCCCTCCTCAGGAGGGGGGACAACGGTCCCCAACTCGCCCCCGGAATGGGGAGGCGCGCTGTTCAGCGCGCCGCCGCCGTGGCCTGCTTCTGCTGGGGTGACAGGCGGCTCCACCCGTCACCCCCAGGCCCGCGCTCATGGGGGACGGAGGTCAGTCAGTGCCCTCCGACGCCCGAGTTGCCTGCGCGCGCGGGCGGCGCGATCCGCGAGTCTTTCTCGCTCGCGCCGCCTCTCCCGCTCCGCCGTCTCCTTCACGACCATTACCTGCTCGCTGAAGGAGACGCCGGCCGCCCACGCGTCCGCGCAGCGGACCATTGCTGTGAGCAGGGTGGCGAGGGTGAGAACTCTCACTCCCAGGGCCGCCACTAGCTCCCGCCTCGGTTCAGCCCATGCCGGGCACTCGGTGAGCGTGTGCAGCCCCGTGTCCTCGCTCGCGTCGCAGTGATGGCACTCGGACGTTGGCTCCTTTTCGATCCGACACAGATATCTCCCGAAGCACCCGTGCCCGGTGATAATCTGCGTCAGTCGATACGAGAGGCTGCCATGTGGCCTCTCGAGCCATTCCCCCATGATGGGCCGTACCGCCTCTATGACGGCATGCCCTGCGCGTCGTTGCTCAAGTCGTCGCTCCCACTCCGCCACCATGATCCCGTGGAGCCGGGACCTCTCGGCCCGAATGTCTTCGGGCTCGGGATCGTATCCCCGCTCCCGCGCCTCCTTACGGAACCGATACAGTGCCGCAAGGGATCTCGCTTCCAGGATCCATGGTGGCGATCCGGCTAGGAGACTCGCCGCTTCAAAGGATATCGTGCGGTACCCCCTAATGGCCCTGCAGGCCATCGTCTGCTGCGGCGCATGCAGCAGTTGCACGAACCTGGCCCGCAGGGCGTCCGCCCACACGGGGCACCCGTACAGGGCCATGGACCGCACGACACCCGCGTAGAGTCTCCTGCAGGAGTCCTCTGGGCCCCTCAGGTTGGGCAGCAGCCGCATCAGCGCGTTAGCTGACACCAACAGTTTGGGGCGCAGACTTCGGAAATGCTCTCCGAAGTCCCACCGACCATCGAGTACGAGCCCCAGGTATTTCAACCGGGGCTTGATGTCGATGGGAGTACCTCCTACTGTCAAGCTGGATCCCGGGGGTGGCCTGCGCCGAGGACCATGAAGTACCTATAAGTTGAATAATACACTTGGACTTTTCCAGAGAGTTCCACAGAGTATTCAATATGTGTAGTAGATTCGAATTCGTCGGGAATGAAATGCTCAAGTGGGACTTGAACACACGACCTTTCTCTTACAGGGGGGATGCTCTTTCAACTGAGCTATTGAGCCACACTTGAGTCACTACAAATTTCCCTTATCTATATATCCGTCTTTGAGCACTTGAGCATTTAATTTTTCCCGATGTCACAGAAAAGATAATAGTACTCCGATGTAATCGAATTTTAAAGTTAGCATACGGATCGCCTGATGGTGAGCGATTACCGCCGCCCATGGACACCCGCAGCACCAGAGGAGTCACAAGTGCGTTGTCTTCCTTTCAAAAGAGAGTACGCTCTTTTCTAGAAGGTCATTTATCAACAGGTGTAGGTACCAGTTAGCAGATGAAGTTGGCTTAAGCTTGAAGGTCAAGGTGAGGTCCTATACACCAGATTCCAGCTCCATAGTAAAATATATTAAAGAAATTGCTGGCTAGTATGAATTTCGGATATAAAACAATTTAAAACAATAGGCGTAAAAGCTTTATACGTTTTTCATTGTGCTCCAAAAATACGATTGTATAATCCCAGTGATATGATCTGTAAAGTGATGCTGTGTTCACACGATAGAGAGAAAGGGGAAAGTACAGGAAAATAATATGTATTCACGTCTGTACTCATACCAAAATTGTTAAAACCAGCCGCGATATTGTAGGCAGTTTATGCGAATATTACACATTGGAATAAGGTTCGAAATACATCGGGAAAAAGAAACACTCAAGTGGGACTTGCACCCACGACTGACCTTGCCCTTACAGGGGGAATGCTCTTCCAAATGCGTTATTGGTTTAAGGTTATTGGAATAAGGTTTTGTTTAACAGAATTAATTTTTATTTATTTATTGTAATTCTCTATGACTAAAATGATTAGTGAAAAATGAAATAAAATTGAATAAATCGTGACAGAATTCATTAAACATGTTTTGTTTCAATTCTTCTATCATATTTTGGATCCTTGTAACAAACGGAGTCGCACTAAGACACGGAGTTATTGAAGTTGCAGTATTAAATGACAATAGCTCCCGTGAAAGCCCGTAAAAGCCCGTAAAAGCCAAATCAAATAGAGGAGAAAGTTTTGTTGGCAACCGAGAATAATATAATATTAAGAAAATATAGTAGGTCCTAAGTAAAGGATAGAAAATCTAGTTTTATTGCGGATCTCACACATCTACAAACAAAACAATAAAAAAACCATTAAAACAATTAAAAAAGTGACCTTCTAATTGTCATTTACTATGCATATTCTCCGAGTAATAGTTACCTTCTCTTCAGCAAGGAGATAACACAATGCATGCGACAAGCGTTTGATAGTTATTGTTTCTTGCAGTTGGTTAAAACATCCAAGATGTCTCCCTAGGGTCCTTATTCGATCAAGATTTATGCCCTATGTGCCTAAATGTATTTTCCAATGTAAACAGAGCATTAAACGTTAAATTAACCACGAGATATCTAACAAATTCGTCCATTTTTCACCCAATAACCATTTGGTTAGATTTATAAGCAATTGCGTCGCATCCCTATCGATGGCTGCCGTGAATTTATGGGGTTTTAAAGAGATTTTATTCTATTAACCAGTGGGATTTGGAAGTTACGGTATCCTGCCTTTTTGGTGTATAAACATTTGAACGACAGGAGTTGGAACATTTGGTAGAACTAAGTTTGATTTCGCAACGGTTACTAAAAGAATATACCTAATATATTCTTCACCATACTCTCAAGTAAGTCCTGGGGGAGTCAATAGAGTTAAAAATACTTCTGAGCAGGTACACCTGTTGTCTCTTCTCAACCGTCAAAGATGAGACTATAGTGTAAGTTGACTCGTATACACATCAAAGTGAACCATGAAGTTTTAAATATGAACTTGGATCAGAAGCGCAAGAGAACCCACATTCTTCTTAAAGCAAGCCCGATATCTGAACCTCTAAGGGTAGCTATGGATGACACGAAGAGTGGAGTCTTTCAAAATCGTTTCGTGAATGTGATAAATGAATGCCAATGATATGGACGTCTTCCAGCTTTGGATTTCAAACGGATTGAAATCCATACATCCAATCCAAATGGACGTTATCTTTTTTTTTATCGTGTGAATAATCCCCACGGATACCACCCCCACGGAGCCGGTGGAGGTGGTTATGTTGGACTCGAACTGACTAAAACGCACGCCCTCTTGGGTCTTTAGTTGCCGGAGGTGAGATTGCCGAAAGCATATCTCTCGCACCCCGGTAGACCCAGGATCATCTCTGTCAAGATGGCCCCCTGTGGGTTGTGAGGACCGTAGTGTCCCCATCTAGCCCCGGATATGGGGAGGCACACTTTGCACCGCCGCCGCAGCCTGCTTCTGCTAGGGTGACAGGCGGCAAACGTGTGTGATGGCGTACAACCTTCAAAGTGGCTGGCGATGCGTAGGTCCAAATTGAAGTCTGTCAATGTGCCTTTAATCTGAAGTACATCAATTTGGTAGTATTCCATTTAGAAGCATTCCAAACAGACGTATCGTTAATGGTTACCCTAAGCCATCACTGTAAACTATGCCTATAACAGCCTCTGTGGCGTGGCGGTAGTGTACGCGACTGCCACGCAGGATGCGCGGGTTTGATCCCCGCTCAGTGCAAATATTGGCTATTTGAGCATTGATCGGGGTGTTTCTATGTATAATATGTAGGTATTTATTTACGAAAAAAGAGTATTTAAGTATGTGTATCCGCATTCTAGATTGCATAACACAAGCTATAAAAGCTTACTATGGGTCTAGATAGCGTTGTGTAGAACGTTGTGGAATATTTTATTTATTATAAACTATGCCTATAACTATGTTCATTATTGTATCGATAGGAAACTTAGTTGGTGTAACACATCTGGATGACAATAGGATATTATCTTGAAGTCAAATTAATCTGACAATCATTAAATTAATTTAACCATGGATTCAGAATGTGGATATTAGAACTCTTTGACAGTAGTGACTGTTGAGTTTGATTTGATTAATTTTAGTAGTCCCATAATACATTATATTTAGTTACTAATAATATTATATAGTACACTAGCTGTTGCTCGTGGCTCCACCCGCGTCTCACTCCACCCATATCTTTCAAGTTGGATCAAACTGCATACGGTGTGTAAATTTGAATAAAATCGCTTAAGTCGTTTAGGAGTTCATCCGGGCAAGATAATGTTATTGTCTTATAAATACTCGCAAATGAAATACGTGTTTTATGGCCCTAGACAGCAAACCAGTATTCTAGTCTGTTTCATTTCGCTAAGGAGTACAAAACACAAAGTTCTTATTTATTCAATTTTTATTATATTAATCCATACTAATATTATAAATGCGAAAGTAGCTCTGTCTGTCTGTCTGTATGTTACGCTTTCACGCCTTAACCACTGAACCGATTTTGATGAAATTTGGTATAGGGGTAGATTAGACCATGAGAAAGGACATAGGCTATGTTTGGTCGCGATAACCGACATCCACGCGGGCGGAGCCGTGGGCAAAGGCTAGTATCAAATAATTTAAACGCACTATTTAACCTGATGATAATAAAATGATAGCAACACATTTATGTTCCACTGCTGGGCACGGGTCTCCTCTTCTCTTACGAGAGAACTGATAGGGTTTAGACCTTAATCCACACACGCTGGCCTCATGCGGGTTGGTGATTTTTTTTTTATAAAGGACACGTCAATTCGACTGCATCTCGCCTGATGGTAAGCTAAAGGCAAAGTCTCAGAAAGAGGGTCACCATCGTAAACACTGGTGGTACTCAGCTTGACGGCCTCATCAGATGCCTTTTGACACCCCGCTTAAAGGATTTGGACATGTCCTTAGAATTTCTTCTAGAACATGTGGTTTTCCTCACGATGTTTTTCTTTGAAGCCTGAAGCTGGAGGAGCAAGATCTTAAAAGAGTGATTTCTTTGACTTGACAACATGAAGCCTCTTTTGATGTTACACGATTTTGCTGACATCGATAACGACGTTCCATCAAGCATTTCATATTCTTCTTAGTTGAATACATAGCGAAAATTTAAACTTCTCGGGCGGGATTCGAACCCGCGATCTTTTCCTTAAAGGGGAATGCGTTGACCAACTCAACTACCGAGACACGCCCGATGTGATTCAAATTGGAACTAGGAACGAATAAATGATGTTATAATTATTTTTTACCCGACTACGGCGAAGCCAAAAAGAGGGTTATGATTTTGACAGGCTATGTATGTATGTATGTATGTATGTATGTATGTTCATTTGTTCCCTCATAGCTCCTCAAATACTTATTAGAATTGGACAAATGAGGTATCGTTACAAGCGGCTTGATCGTCAGATGGTTATAGGCTATATGACGTGTCACCCAATCTTGTGTGGCGCCCTCTAGCGCTCATAAGGGACTGTATTAAAAAATAAATTTGAGATAAATATGCCGTGTTTGGTATCAAATGAAAGTGCTTAGTAAGCACATTTCAAATATGTATAAATTATTAGCTTTACCTTGCCTCAAAATAATTTAAATAAAAAATAAAGTTTAAACTAAAACCCGACTACCGAAAAATCACGCTTTAAAAAGTGACAAACAAGAAAATATCAAGGATAGCCGTGGTCGTATGCCACTTACTCTAACAAAACAACAATATATTCTAGGGAAAAGTGGCATACGACCACGGCTATCCTTGATATTTTCTTGTTTGTCACTTTTTAAAGCGTGATTTTTCGGTAGTCGGGTTTTAGTTTTAAACATTATTTTTTGATAACAGCGCACAAATACTTGATTCAAGATTTCAAGATACGTCAAGGTATTCCCTCTGTAAGGGAAAGATCGCGGGTTCGAGTCCCGCCTGAGAAGTTTCATTTTTCCCTATATATTCGATTTGTATAGTTAGCATACTTAATGCTGTAAAATCATTCTTCTAATTTGTCTACTGCTATTAATATTATAATCACCTATAACATGAAATAAAGCAATTTACAATGATCGTATACTTAGTTTTATTTTTCTCTCTAAAGGAAAGTTTCTTTCAACAGAAAACTACTTATTTCATAAAATTGTTAGCAAGTCTTTAGATTGCCTGGAGGAACTTGAGACAGTAATGAACTTCTTATTGAAATACTGTAGGATGTTTTCTCCTTTGAAATAGATTTGCTTTAATGGAAGGCTCGTTATAATTTATTAAAGTTAATGTTGTTAATTGTAGTATCTTTGTGATACAAAGATATTGACATTATTGCCATGTCCTTGGGTCAGCCGGGATGCGAGGGATATGTCGATGACAACCTCACTTCCAGCCTAGCAAGATGACCCTCAGGTGGCGTGCGTTTTTAGTCGGTTTGAATCCTACATAACTTCCCCTTCCGGCTCCGGCGGGGGAGGTATCCGTGGGAATTTCCACACGAAAAAAAGGCTTTATTGTCATTGTAGTCAATAATTTTGCTTCGGTATCTGATATTTGGCTTATACAGTTTTTAAAGAGGAAACGACTTCTGTATGACCTTCCAACTCCGAGGGGAAAAATTGTCAATCAGCAAGTATGATTGCAAAAGAGTTTGACTTGGGCGTGAAAACCTTAGTAATATCCCAAAAGACCCCTGTTCCCCGTTTTAAAACGCCTCATTCTCGTATATCTGCATCCATCGCTCTTTTTTTAACTGAATCGTCTAAAAGTTAAAAAGTTACCTTTATTCGCAAGATCTCTCTATATTCCGTCCTCAAGCAGTTTGTAATTCAGCAACTTGTACCGAACTCCACAATGAAGCTCGCGGAGTCGCTCTCGCACTGAGATCGGTTTGTGTACGTAAACATCTTGAGATTTATCTCCTGAACTCGACTTTTAGTTAAATTGTTTCGTTTTTGTTAGACCCACCCAGCACGCTTTAAAAAGTTTAAAGGCTCTATCAGAAATAATTAGATGTTTAGCAAATACATTACGTATTCATTTATATTGGACTATCTTTGCCCGCGGCTCCGCCCGCGTGGATGTCGGTTATCGCGACCAAACATAGCCTATGTCCTTTCTCAAGGTCTAATCTACCCCTATACCAAATTTCATCAAAATCGGTTCAGTGATTTAGGCGTGAAAGCGTAACATACAGACAGACAGACAGACAGACAGACAGAGTTACTTTCGCATTTATAATATTAGTATGGATTGTGTGACTTGTGGGTCTTCGAAGACCATAAAATCTCAGTGGACCCACTAGTGGGCCTTTATAGACATGTCAGTATTCTGAGACCCACTGGTGGGACTGCTTAGCTCCCTTGAAGCCGAAGGGCTCTTCTCATTGCCATGTTGGTTCTTGGTGGAATGAAATAAGACCACCCTTATCTCTTCCCACGGGTGTCGTAGAAGACGACCATGACCTGTTCTACATCAAACAGTAAACATACAGCCTATGACAAAGTGCCCGATTGACGGCAACAGGTTCGCCACATATTACATGGGTTGAAAATTATGTTGGCGAAATGTGGGGGTTTATCCATCCATACTAATATTATAAATGCGAAAGTAACTCTGTCTGTCTGTCTCTCTGTCTGTCTGTCTGTCTGTCTGTATGTTACGCTTTCACGCCCTAACCACTGAACCGATTTTGATGAAATAATATAGGGGTAGATTAGACCTTGAGAAAGGACATAGGCTATGTTTGGTCGCGATAACCGACATCCACGCGGGCGGAGCCGCGGGCAAAAGCTAGTACTAATATAAATGCGAAAGTAACTCTTTATATCTGTCTGTATGTTACGCTTTCACGCCTAAGCCATTCAACCGATTTTGATGAAATTTAGTATAGGGGTAGATTAGACCTTGAGAAAGGACATAGGCTATGTTTGGTCGCGATAACCGACATCCACGCGGGCGGAGCCGCGGGCAAAAGCTAGTACTAATATAAATGCGAAAGTAACTCTTTATATCTGTCTGTATGTTACGCTTTCACGCCTAAGCCATTAAACCGATTTTGATGAAATTTAGTAAAGGGGTAGATTAGACCATGAGAAAGGACATAGGCTATGTTTGGCCGCGATAACCGACATCCACGCGGGTGGAGAGTAGTGAGTTATTGGGCATTCTACCCCACCTTAGTTCCTTCGGTTATCTTCGATAACCTCAGTCACGGTGGGATAGAATGCCCAACAACTCTTTGTAAAATCATTTACCTAAGCCAACGTTCCACATTTTAATGCCGTTCATTACACTACCGTTCCGTCGGCTCTCTGCGATCCCCTGCGTCGTAATTGCGCTGAAAGATGCTCTGTTAGTTAGCGATAGAGTTATTTCATAAACAGTACAGTCTTACGTTTGCCTATTGCGTTGTCTATAAGCAGTTTGGTTTAACTATTTACGGTTATAAATACATAATGTCATAATTACATCTGTTCATAACCAGTCCGTCAGCATTGCATCAAACATGAAATTCATTAAACAAGCAAAGTCGTTACAGATTAGTTTAATCTGTAATGATTTACCAAAAATCAAGTTACGCCATGGAGAATTATTGCCGAATACAGTACGTTGCATCATTTGCGGACCATCAAATTGTGGAAAAACCAATTTGTTAATTGGTCTCCTTTTGCACGAAAATGGATTGACATTTCAAAATGTTTATGTATATTCTAAAACTCTATATCAACCAAAGTATATTTTTTTAGAAAAGGTTTTACGAGGAGTACCAGGAATCAGTTTTCAGAAATATCAGGCAAATGATGACGTTATGAAAGTTTCAGATGCAAAACATAATTCAGTGATTATTTTTGACGATGTAGCATGTGAAAATCAAAGTAATATGCGTGATTATTTTGCCATGGGAAGACATAAATTGATTGACAGTTTTTATTTAAATCAAACATATAGCAAAATACCTAAACAACTAATAAGAGATAACGCTAACTTAATTGTGCTTTTTAAGCAAGACGAAATTAATTTGAAACATGTTTATGAAGAACATGTTAACACTGACATGACCTGGTTGGAATTTCGTAACATGTGTTCTCAAATATGGAAAGAGCCTTATGACTATGTTGTGATTAATAAAGACTCTCCTAAAAACAATGGGTGCTATAGAAAAAAGTTTGACACTTTTGTAGAATTAGATAAAATTTGAATATTTAAATAGACTGCTTTCAGTTTCTTGTTATTCTTTAATCAGCTCTTATTGGATTACCATCTATTTTACAAAATGGAAAAATCATTGAAAAAACAAATTGTAGATGCAACACAAGCTGTAAGGAAAAAAATACGTAACATGAAGGATTTTGAAGATAATAACAGACAAGTGCTTGATACAGTTTTTAAGCCTGTTACAGAATCTCTTAATTTAATAGCCAACACCAATAACCAACTAGCTCTAACAAAAAATGAAGAAAAAGGAGAATTTTATGATCAAATTTCCAACCACGACTTACAGAAAGATCAAGATATAGAAGAAACAATTGATACCAGTGATGAATCAGAAGCTGACTCTTCATTTCAGTCATTAGTCGATACTAATCCAGTTCATGATGTATCATCTTGGTCATTATCTTCAGAAATATTAGCGGATGTGCCATTTGGTGTAAGAAATGAACGTGGAAAGTTAATGTTAGGTTCCTCTAGTATAACGATTGGTGATGATGTTATTACTGTAGCCGGACACAAATACAAATGCACACCTGGCTTGCGACAGTTGCTCTTAAAAAAAGACGTTGATCTGAGCTTTGTTACAGACTATGACATGCAAAATTATAAGTCGATGTTACTTGTAACAAATGCACATCGTCGAGATTTTGATTCAAGAAAACCAATTAAAAGTAATAAAGGACAAAAATATATGCAAGTTATTAAACCTCTTTTCGATCAACAAAGTAAAAGTCCAAGCTTTGAACCGAAAGTAGGAAAAGGATTACCTTTAACAAAAATGTGGAAAAAAAACACAGATTTTGTATATTGGGATGATCCAAATGAATTGGTTGATAGATTAAAGTTATTAATTGCTTCTCGAGATGCTGGCAACACAGGACTAGATAATGAAATAATATCTATCGTTGAAGAACTACGTGAAAGCAAAATCATTAAATAGATTTACTAATAAGAAATGTGTATCATTTTATTGTACACCGTTCAACACAATACATCTTAAATATGAATGTGGACAAATTTGGTCATTATATTCATAAGCGATTACGTATATCAGAATTGCTTGAATTTTATGATAATGCATTGCTAAAATCTGAAAATGGTGATTACGATTTGAAGACATCGAAGCTAACAGGGGTCAAACCTCCTCAAGATGCGGATGATGCAGTAAACAAAGCATATATAGATGAATTGAGAACCAAACTAATAACCGACTTACAAAAATTGCAAAATACTTTGGTGTACGATGTTCAGAACGATCTGGAGAAAGCTTTAAAAACAATAGTATCTGAGGCAGTGGTTCACTTGGAAAGCAAATTTTATAGTCGAAAAGCAGTTGATGAGATAGTTGAAAACGCAGTTAAATTTGTATTAGATCAAAAGTATAAGCTTGAAAGTTCCTCAAAATGACAAAACAACAAGTTGTTAATGAAATACATAAAGCTGCACGAAAAAATTATCCTCGTCGATCTGTAATTTTAAAAGGCATTGATGATTTGTGGCAAGCTGATTTAATCGACATGCAAAACTTGAAAAGATTTAATAAAGGTTATAACTATATTTTAATAGTTATTGATTGCTTCTCAAAGTACGTGTGGATAGAATCACTAAAAACTAAAAATAAGCATGATGTTTGTAACGCATTCGGGAAATTGATGTCGACTAACCATCGGATACCAGCTCATCTCCAAACTGATTTGGGTACCGAGTTCTATAATTCATCATTTCAAAAACTTATAAAGAACTATAACATTAATCACTACTCAACGTTTTCAACGAAAAAGGCTTCAATTGTAGAACGCGTTATCAAAACTATTAAAAATAAATTGTATAAGTACTTTAGTCTCAGCGGGCACTATAAATGGATAGATTTTGGTTTGGAGAGTGTTGTAAAGACATATAACAACACAAAACATAGCACTACTAAATTAGCACCCGTTGATGTCAATAAATTGAATGAAGTAGATGTTAAAAATAATATTAAGAATTCAATGAAAACGGTATCCTATAAACATAAGCCCAAGTTTATGATTGGTGATAGAGTTAGAATTAGTAAATACAAACAACTATTTGAGAAAGGTTATACACCTAATTGGTCAACGGAACTATTTACTATAAAAAATATCAATAACACTGTACCAGAAACATATCACATCGAAGATCAACACAAACAAGTTATATTAGGAACCTTTTACAAACACGAACTTCAAAAGTCATCTTGTCCAGGTGTTTATTTGATAGAAAAAGTTTTACGAAGGAAAGGAAATAAACTGTTCGTAAAATGGTTGGGCTTAAGTAATAAAGAGAATAGTTGGATTGATAAGACTGCAATAGTAGAATAAGTATACATAATAGTTATTAATTACAACATTTTGTTCATTATACTTTGAGCTATGCAAGGTGGTGGACTACTCAATAGTGTTATTAATCATTTGCCATTTGAACTGCACTTACCTGGCTATAATTATTGCGGACCTGGAACAAAACTTTCAAAACGTTTACTGCGTGGTGACAAAGGTGTAAATAAGCTAGACGAAGCTTGTATGTATCACGACATTGCATACGAAAACTATACAGACTTGTCTAATCGTCACAAAGCCGATTTACAACTTTTAAATATGGCCAAACAAAGAATGAAAGCAAAAGATGCTAGTAAAGGAGAAAAGCTTAGTTCGTGGGTAGTGAGTAAAGTTATGAAAACTAAACTCAAATCTGGTGCTGGTGTTAAGACATTTCATAATTTCGTTACAAAAATTAAAAGAAAAATCAAGAAACGCTTACCCAAAGATGGTAAATCTTTAATACATGCAGCTTATAGGGCTGCTAAAAAAATTGTTCCGTGCGCTCCAAAACTTCGAGTACCACGCGTCATACCTTTACCCAAAACAGGAGGCATTCTACCTTTAATCCCGATTTTTGCTGGTTTATCAGCTTTAGGAGCTTTGGCTGGTGGTGCAGCGGGTATTGCAAAAACAGTGAATGATTATAGAGAAGGTCAAAAAAAATTACAAGAATCTGAACGTCATAATAAGACTATGGAAGCTATAGCATTAGGTAACGGTTTATACATTAAACCACACAAAAAAGGCAAAGGATTGTTTATTAAATCGTCAAAAAACTAAGTAATAAGCTACCTAATCGTGCCTTAACTAATATTGATATTCAAAATTACGCATATGGTATTCCTTATTTTCGAGGAGTTTACATGAAGGATCAGTTACCAAAAATCCCTAAAGGAATTGAATGTGGTATAGTTAACCTAGATAATTCAGAAAACGATGGAACGCATTGGGTAGCTTATGTTAAGGTAAATAATTATTGTGAATATTTTGATAGTTTTGGTGATTTAAGACCACCAATCGAATTGATGCGATATTTTAAGAACTGCAATATTAATTATAACTATACAAGATATCAAAAATTTGACACACTAATTTGTGGACATTTGTGTTTAGAATATCTACAATCTTTTTGGAATAAATACTATAAATTTTATTCTGTTCTTTAATTTTAGTCATTTGCAAGATGACACTCACCTTATCTATAACTGGAAACTCATCGGTATTAACTACCTTCTATCCAAATACGTTACAATTAATCGGAGAGTATGAATGTGCATTATTACATTTATCCACATATAATTCTATTCCAAATATTGATAAAACAAATAATAAGTTATACTATGGTTCAAATAATGTTATTGAAATACCTGAAGGTACTTATGAGTTGCAAGATATCAGTGATTATTTAAAATCTGAAGTAAAGGATGCATCCATAAAACTCCATTGCAATAACAACACCTTAAAAACTATGTTATTTTGTACATCAACTATAGATTTTACTAAAGGTTGTTCGTTCGGAGGTTTGTTGGGGTTTAAAAAACAAGTCTTGGAAGCCAATAAATATCATGTATCAGAGTTTCCAGTCAACATTTTGCCGACAACCGTGATAAGAGTTGAATGTGATATAGTTAGCGGTTCCTATATAAACGGACAATCCAGTCACATTCTACATGAATTCGCACTTAATGTCCCACCTGGATACAGAATTATAGAAATACCAAAAAACGCAATTTACTTTCCAATCAACCAAACCAACATCAGCTGCATACAAATCAGACTTTTGGATATAAATAATAACTTAATAAATTTGCGAGGTGAAGAAGTACAGTTGTATCTACACCTCAAAAGAAAAAATGATTGACTATAATAAATATAATATGTTTCTTCCAATTCAAAATAGCAGTTCTGCTCAAAGTCTCAATCAAGCAAGAGCTCGACGTAAAAGGAGAATAAAGTTGAATAAAAACAATAAAGCATTTCTTAAGGCGATTGGTTTGTTAAAATGAATATCCTAGATGTTTTATCCGCTCCAGCCTACGACAACTCTGTGGAAGGAATTGAAATTCACTCTTACAAGCCTTACGTAACAAGTTTTAATAGAAGCGATGAAATCAGGATACCTATTAATCAGCAAGACTTGTATATATTACCATCAGAAAGCAGTTTATTTTTGGAAGGAACTGTTATTGTAAACAAGGCTGACAATTCGAAAGAGAGAGTCAGTAGCGTTCATTTCACAAACAATAGTTTACTTTACTTGTTTCAAGATATAAGGTATGAGATAAATGGAGTGGAGATAGACAAAATAAAAAATGCTGGTATAACTAGCACGATGAAATCATTTATATCAATGAATGAGAGCGAAGCTAAAACATCTAATGCTTGGGGTTGGAATATCGGCGGAATAAAAAGTACTAATGGAGGTAGCTTTTCTGCTTCTATACCACTTCGCAACATTCTTGGTTTCGCAGAAGATTTTAAGAAAGTAGTAATAAACAGTAAACATGAACTAATCTTATTACGAAGTAATACCAATCTGAACGCATTAAAACTCAACTCTGGTGAAATTGTAGAAGATATTATCATAAACAAAATAATATGGCGTGTACCGCATGTTAAAGTATCTGATAAAGAAAAAATAAACATTCTAAAATTGTTAGAAAAAGATCGACCACTTCAGATGATATTCAGGAATTGGGATTTGTATGAATATCCAATGTTGCCTAAAACCACCAAACATACTTGGTCAATAAAAACATCTTCACAAATAGAGAAACCAAGATTTGTCGTTATTGGTTTACAGACAAATAGAAAAAATAATGCTAGACTTGATATGTCTCAGTTTGATCATTGTGAGATTCGTGATGTTAAGGTATACCTTAACTCCACCTACTTCCCATATGAAAATATAAATACAAGTTTCTCGAATAATCGAATTGCTTTAATATATGAACAATATGCTAAATTTCAACAGTCTTATTATGGGCGTCGCGCTGAGCCTTTATTAAGTGAGGAACAATTTAAAAACGTTGCTCCGTTATTCGTCATAGACTGTTCTAGACAGCCAGATAATCTTAAGTCAGGTCCTGTTGTGGACGTAAGAGTGGAAATTGAAAGTGATATTGATATCCCAGATCAAACTTCGGCATATTGTCTTATATTGAACGACTGTATAATTGAGTATAAACCATTAAGCAGCACTGTGAGAAAATTATCATGAATCCGAATACAATTATAGTGGATGTCCAGGGGTTTAAAGACACTTGTAATAACTTTATAGTCAAGGAATTAGCTCTGGCCACCCGTGTTTATACCCAAACGTTCTTAATAAAGCCCCCATACTTATTTAAATACTTAACTACGAATGAAAAAAAACAAGTTACGTGGTTGGAGAGAAACAGGGGGATTTACTGGAATGAAGGTTATATCGACTATAGAGAATTTCGACGTATAATTGTTCCTTATTTAGAAAATAAAGAAATTATTGTGAAGGGCTTAGAAAAAGTTAAGTGGATTCAAGATCTATGTATGAATTGTATTTGTATAGATCTTGGTGAAGACAAATGTCCAAATTTATCACTGTTGCATAACAAATATTCAAATAATGAAACCAGTTTTAATTGTATTAATCATACTAAACAATGTGCACTTAAAAATGTTTTATGTATAAAGAATAATTTAATAGAGCAAGAAAGTCAACCTATACGCAGTTTTAATAAATAAAACATTTTTTTAAAGTAAATGGTTTTTTATTTTTTAACCCACATTTTTAATATTTATAATATTTTAACACATTTTCACAGTAAATAAAATCTAAATATGTCATCACTTTATCTACTAGTTACATTAATGAATTATTACCTAATTAAAAAACATGATCTGAGTAGCCCCACAATTATTACCTATGGTTTTTATTTTTTAATACACTTTTTTAATATATATAATTTTTAACACATATTTTCACAGTAAATAAAATTATAATAAAATCTAAATATGTCATCACTTTATCTACTAGTTACATTAATGAATTATTACCTAATTAAAAAACATGATATGAGTAGCCATACAATTATTACCTATGGTTTTTTATTTTTTAACACACATTTTTAATATTAATTTTTTTTAACACATATTTTCACAGTAAATAAAATCTAAATATGTCATCACTTTATCTACTAGTTATGCTAATGAATTATTACCTAATTAAAAAATATGATATGAGTAGCCACACAATTTTTTGGAAATATTGTGAACTAATTTTTCAGCTTGATCCGATATCTCATCTACCGTATCTTGTACAACATACTGTGCAGTGATTATCTCCTTAACTTCATCTTCGTTGTCTCTTGACTCACTGAGTTCCTTGATCGTAATTTTTATTAAACGTCGTCCTTTTCTTCTTTCACTGTTAATAATATAGGAATTCAATGCACTGCGTTTGTTTGTAATTGGTCTTCTTCGATTAGTTTTCTTTTTGTTTGTTTTTACTTCTTCATTGGGTGTTATTATCCAAGGTCTATTCATTACGTTGTCCAAGTCGAACTGATCTTGCAGGTTTGGAAGATATTCAGGAGAGCTCTCTTCTGTTCCGTTTGAAAATTTGTTTAAGTTGGTATTCTGAAAATTATTTAAAACATTAGTAATAAATTATACTAAGAATTTTGTAAATAGATTGAAATTTCCAATAGATTGAAAGTTATAAAATATCTACCATGTTGTTAGATATGCTCGTCTTGACTGTTTAATAAATAATGAACTAGGTAATAATATTTTTTCTAACGCAGTTGATATATCAAATAATGCTAACATAAAGTATTTATTGGTATGATGATCAAGTTAGAACTTGAAATTCAACCATTCAATATTTCGTATGGTGCATAATGTTATTGTTATGTACCTACTTAATACTTAGTTGTGAAATTCTTATGAATTTCAAACGTGTTGTAACGTGAATGATGACGTATTTCGTTATCAATATCAGGTAACGAATATAATATAAACACAATAATTAGTAATTGCTTATTTTAATTTATTCGACATACTAATACAGAATCGGGTAACCAGTAAATACCTATAGGCACCTTAACAGTTAGTATCATACGAAATGAACTACAATAAGTATTCCTAATATTTCATATTTTGTATTGTCTAAACTCTCCAGCTATTCTATAGAATACCTACATTATTCCTTACTGATGATATTATATTCTACAACTTCTTTGGGAGCTACTCTAATTGAGTCACCAAAGCCTATTCAAATTTGGTAAAATATTTTACGTTATGTACAATTACGTGCTACTTTAATTTTACACTAAGGAATGACTAAAATATATAGGTATCTACTTACAAATTGATTACGTGGTTCACCGCTCAGCCCATGAGGATTCCCCGTCAATTTCTTCCGTGATGATAAAATATCTGAAAATAAAATTAAATATAGGTTTAAGTCTAATTATTGAAAATTGGTAAATGTAGTTCGAATATGTTGAATCTACAACTTCTTCGGGAGCTACTCTAATTGAGACACCAGAGCCTATTCAAATTTGATAAAATATTCTACTTTATGTACAATTAAGTGCTAGCAAGAGATTAAATATTTCAGCGTTCATTATTTTGTTTACAACTTTTTGAATTTGTACAGAACTTAAATTTTATAAGTACGAAAATTAAGGATAATCGTATAAAATTAAATTTAAAGGACTTCCATAGAAAACTACGTCGCCTAATAAATTAGATATTTAGTAGGTAAACTAACAAGGAATTATATATCAAATAATTAACATATAAGTAATTACTTACATGACATTGCTTTTATTTTGGGTCTTCCTTTTAATCCTCTGAAGGACGTAGTGCACTGCGTGGTTTGTAGCTCGATGCAAATGGTAGATTTGACTCATCCACTTATACTTGTGTTTCTTTTAAACACAGACGTTTTGATTTATCAACATAGTCTGTTCCTTTTACAGCATTTAAATAAAAGCAATCAGGAAAAAATATAGCATGCTGCATCCAAGGATCATCGTAATCCTCCCAATCTTCGATGCCACCTCCGCATGAAAAGCACATAACTTTATCGGTAAAACCACTTCCACAGTAAAAAAAACCTGCATCAGCCATGTTCATCACCAATCTTCGTTTTGAATCTGCTGTAGCCCAATAATGTCGAAATGAACATAATCGAATTTTATGGTCATTATATATTTCATATCGGGGGCTTAAATAATTTTGAATCATTCTTAAGCAGGTGTCGATATGTGATTGTGTAAAAGAATAATGACACTTTGTATCTGATGTTCTTAATTTAAAAGGATGAGGTGGTCCGAATAGTAATGGGACAGGAATGACCTAAAATTATAGCACATTTCGTTGCATTTATTAAGAGGCAACCCCAGTTTTCACTATTCATTCAATTCATTATATCATTCATTAATATACAGTTTTGCATTTACTCAGTAATACCTAATCATTTTCTTCGATGAGGTCAACAAGATTATTATGTATTCTAATTATTCGAGCCCATAACTTTAGATCTTTGAAATAGATTTTAGGCCATCTACCTTTCTCTCTCTGGAAAGGTATTAATATAGCATTATACTGTTCATAGTTTAATATTTTCGCAATATGTAGTCCACATAATCGGTTCTCTACTATCATTATCTGCACTCGGTCTCCAATATTCAACACCATGATAACTTAAATAGTGCTACAGCTTCAAGTTCTCTAGCAAATATAAAGAACGACACTTTTCATACATTAGGGTTGGGAGGGGACAGTAAAATAAGTTTTTTTTTTAATTTTTATGTCAGAATAATTTTATTATCAAGACACCAATTATTTAAACATAATACATTTTTAAAGCACATACAGAGCTATGATAAATACAATGATAAAAATCTTGAGAATATTTATAATAATCACATAGACTTATCAAACTAGGACAACCTTTATCTTCTAAATTAAATATATTACTATTTTCTAAAATGTACTTCAACCATACAACTTTTTCTGAACCTTTAACGTAAATATATTTGTCTCTTAATATATCTGAAACCAAAGTTTGGTATTCGGAATATGGCACAAATCCTTCATCCCAATGTATCTTTCTGTTACGTTCAATCCAACTAACTTGATTTTTCTCTGTTTTCGTTAGTTTTTTAAATGGAAATGGTATATGTGTATGTATGGTATTTTGCTATATGTTTGATTTAAATAAAAACTGTCAATCAATTTATGTCGAATTATTGCCGAATACAGTACGTTGCATCATTTGCAGACCATCAAATTGTGGAAAAGCCAATTTGTTAATTGGTCTCCTTTTGCACGAAAATGGATTGACATTTCAAAATGTTTATGTATATTCTAAAACTCTATATCAACCAAAGTACATTTTTTTAGAAAAGGTTTAACGAGGAGTACCAGGAATCACTTTTCAGAAATATCAGGCAAATGATGACGTTATGAAAGTGTCAGATGCAAAACCTAATTCAGTGATTATTTTTGACGTTGTAGCATGCGAAAATCAATTCAACGCAATTACGACCCAGGGGATCGCAGAGAGCCGACGGAACGGTAGTGTAATGAACGGCATTAAAATGTGGAACGTTGGCTTAGGTAAATGATTTTACAAAGAGTTGTTGGGCATTCTATCCCACCGTGACTGAGGTTATCGAAGATAACCGAAGGAACTAAGGTGGGGTAGAATGCCCAATAACTCACTACTGTGGAGTTGTGGGCAAAAGGTAGTACACAATAAAATGAGTCATTGCTTTTAACCCTAAATATCCACATACCCAAAAAATGTGACATCAAACAATTTCACGGATGGTTCTTTGAAATGCTCTCTCTCAGAGGCCGCCATTCTTTGATGCGAAGTGTCCTCAATGAAATCTTTTATTTACCGAATCGATTTGTTGAAGGCCCCTACGAGGTGTTGATTCGGGTTTCCGGAGGTTTTCACTTTGTTTTTCCCTCTTTTAATTTACATTGCTTTTTATTGTTGCCTTTGTAATTATTCAAATTAATTTTCGTGTGAAACTTGGTGTTAGTAAATATATTTATGGAGCTTGTTTTGTAAATTAAGTGGTTGTACTTTGAGAATTGTTTTTTGTGAATAGAAATGTTTTGGTCGCTTTTTTATTATTGTCAACATACATAAAATATACTGACGACATATTTTAACAAAGTAGGTGCCATATTTTAAAAATGGTGGCCAAAATAAAGCATTGATAGCTAAGTGGTTAAATAGTCGGCCTTATGATCAGGAGGTCCCGCCTTCCAATCCTGGCCATTACACTACCGACCTGAAACTACTCCTAATACAAACAATTTAACTTAGCTAGAAGAGAAAATTAATGATTACATTTAACACGGTTTATAATAAAAATAGCCTCTAACTGGGCAATTTGCCATTAAAGAATGAATAAATCAAATAATCCATCCATACTAATATTATAAATGCGAATGTAACTCTGTCTGTCTGTATGTTACACTATCACACCTAAACCAATGAACCGATTTTGATGAAATTTGGTATAAAGGTAGATTATACCTTGAGAAAGGACATGCTAGCATGCTAGGTTATGGCTATGTGTGGTCGCGATAACCGACGTCCACGTGGACGGAGCTGCGGGCAAAAGCTAGTAAAATATAAATGAATATACAATTTTGTTTTGCCTGTATGCTTAAACAGATTTACATTAACTATGCCCAATGATTTACCATTATAATTTCAACCAACGCATTCCATGAGGCGACAAAACCAAGCATTTAAGCCGCAACTACATACAACAAACCACACTTAACGCGCTCGAAGCGATCAGAATAAACTGCATACACTTCAGAACCGATCTGTAAACTTTCCTACTGATAGAAAACTGAAAATTCAACGTTTCATCTTAATGGAGCCTCGTCCATAACCGATCTAAAGTTTTCCGCTTCGCCGAGACATAAGTTGCCTCTTTCAACTTTTTCTCGTCTCAGTTATCAAGATTAATTTCGCTGAACCTCTCTGGGTTCAATTTTGTTTGGCTAATTTTGTGAGGGATGGCCACCCCACAAGGGTTTGATGGATTGTTGGGAGAACTAGATTTCAGCAGCTGTTTTATTTATACTAACGCTATTTTTTCAGCGGTGTATCTGAGTGTATTATTTGCGATGAACAGTGGTTCAATTTTTTCATATTCATACTCGTACTTACGAGTACATGAATGGGCGATCGCACTTACATTATAGTGAAAGGGATCTCTTGGGATAAAGTCAAAATCTTCGGGGTCCAATCCTAGAACTCACCTGCTTGCCGGTACACCTCATAATTTATTGACAGGTTAGTAGTCACTCACTTAAAAGTCAAGATAATCCATAAGGAAGGGAAGTGGGAAGCGAACACAGAACTCCCCTGGATGCAACCAGAATTGGCCGCATGTATTATGATTACGCTCACGGAATAGAGAAGTGTGATATTACGAGACAGTTGCCCTCCTGGTACTTAATCATTTCGTATTTTCTACGGCTTATTGGACGATTCGCACGAATTGAACTCGCACAAAACGTGCAAATCGACTCCTTTAAATATAAATTATTTCTGTAGGCGATTCGTACTAAGTTAATTTATTGGTGTGCGAATCGTCACCTCCTAAAATATGTAGTAGGCTATTGGCACACATTTTCTATTTTAGGGATTACATAAGCCTACATATACCTACATCAATAAAATTGGTACATAACATTGCAATGTAAAAAACGTTTGGAATAATTTCAGTATCAAGCAACTTTTACACTTACAAACTAAACCAATACAGCTTGACCTTAAATAAGTGAAATATTTCCCTGAAACGAGCCCCCATTTTGTAAACAAAAAAGTGCCTTTCACCGTATGATTTACAAGCAAATTGTGGTATTTGATAAAGCCACGGTAACGACCCGAGGGTCGCGTAGAAAAATGTCGCCATTACTGTAATTTGACGCCCCTTCTTGTAGAGCCTCTGATTTTATTGTGAATTAATAACGCGCTAAAAGGCTCAAGTGTAACCAATAAATACTGCGAGAGATATGCTTTTGGCAATCTCACGTCCGGCAACCAAGGACTCAAGACGGAATGCGCCTTAGTCGGTTCGAGTCCGACATAACCCCCTCCACCGGCTCCGTGGGGAATTATCGAACGATAAAAAAATTGAAAATCATCCCACAAATATTATAACTGTGAAAATTTGTGAAGATATTTGGATGTCTTAATCATGCTCAAACGACTAAATGGATTTGATTTGGTTGAAATTTGGTCCCTGTGGGTCACGGAAACGGAATCAGTTTTCCATGCGAATGGAGCCGCAGAGAACAGCTTATACTCCAGTAATCAATGTTTGTTTGTTTATATGTAAGCACTACTATTCCGTGACCAGTCTCATGCTACAGTTCCTTGTTTATTGCTCATTCTACAGTACCCTGAATGTACCTTTACCATGATCGCGTTAATTCCCGTTTACATTAAGAAAACATAACATAACATAAACTTACGCCTGTATTCCCCGAAGGGGTAGGCAGAGGTGCTAGCTACCGAATACGACCCTATATTAGTGCAAACATTAGAATACTGTTGTGTGAGTCGCTCATTCTCTCCAAGTTAAATTACTGTGACACCTTGTATGGAAGCTGCCTCTTGAAGAGAACTGGGCGACTCATACAGCGTGTACAAAATGCCTGTGCACGTTTCTGTTTCCACATACCACCACGAACACATGTAACCCCTTTTCTTAACAAGGGCAACATTTTAAAAATGTCAGAGCGAAGAGAGTTACACCTTGCCACACTACTCTTCGGTGTTATATTAACACAGAAGCCAAAATACCTCTATGATAGATTGTCATGGTCAAGAGATATAAACAAACATAATACTACGGCATCCTCTTACCTCATGCTAACACCAAGTCACAGGACCTCTTCATATAGACATAGTTTTAAATTTGCTGCAAGCCGTATCTGGAATGACCTCCCGCCACCTTTTCGTTCTCTGAAAACAATAAACACATTCAGAACTAGGTACAAACTATACCTGTTAAGTAAACAAAAAAATAATTAGACTCACCTTTGGGATGCACTCCGGACGCGAGAAGCTGTCTGAATTTGTGTGAAAACGAGTATGAATAGGATGCTTTTATTAGATTTCATTATTATGGCTCATTGAGAGGTATTGCTGTAACTTTGATAGTACATGAACACAGGTACTCAACACAGGTAAAGGACAATACTTGCATCACAAGCACAACGAATTATATTGCACATCAAATCAAACACACACAACACTTTATTCACTTAAAAAATAATAAATTAACTTTTCTAGAAAAAAATATCACAACATGAACTATTGAGTGTTAGAACTGTTAGATAGTACTTTACGGACAATTTTGACATACAATGTGTCAAAGTACTCTGTCAATCTGTTAACGTCACTTTTGCGCGGGAGCACTTCAGTTACGGACACAGAGTATATTGTACCAATAGAAAGCATGGACAAGTTAGTACATTATTTGCACGTCTGTGGCGTTACATAGGGTGCCAACTGAAAACCAGCGCTGCGCAACTATTATTGGTTGTGCAGCTTTATGCTGAGATGGTGACCTATTTGGCACTTACGTAATTTTTAGTTTTAAGTTACCTAATTAATCAGACTAATTTTAAGTATGTGAGTGATTGCCAAATAAATTTCTTTCTTTCTTTCTTTCTTTCTTTCACTTATAAACCTGCGATAAATACACACATAACTTCGAAAAGCATCGAAAAGTCATTGGCGTGTGCCATGGTAAACCTGGGATCGAACCCGAGACCTCGTCCCAGCAGTCCGTTACCCATACCACTAGGCTACCGCAGATTAAGAAAATCATTAAGTCGAAAAAATCCTTTCATTTTCATGGTGACTATTCATGCCTCAAGAAAATGAAAAGAAAGCAACATGTGCGCTAAACCAGTAGATACAAAACCTCCTTATCTTGCCCGTTATAATAAATTCGCGGCGTAACTCATTCGCAGGTGCACTGGTCTCGACAATAAAGGTTACGTCTCAGGGGACTGGCAGGGCTATATATTATGCTACGTGGCTGCGTCCGTTTGAATAGCGGCTTCATTTGCGCTAGTAACCTAATGTATGTTTTGTTACTGTGTGTTTACGATGTGTATGAGATTGTGGGTGAGTGTGTATGAGCGTGTGTGCACGAATGAGTCAATATGTATTGTGTGTTTTTGTGAGCGTGCGTGTATCTGTATGTGTAAATCCATACCTCCATACTAATATTATAAATGCGAAAGTAACTGTCTGCCTGTCTGTATATTACGCTTTCACGCCTAAACCACTAAACAGATTTTGATGAAATTTGGTATAGGGATCGGTTAGACCTTGAGAAAGGACATAGGCTATGTTTGGTCGCGATAACCGACATCCACGCGGGCGGAGCCACGGGCAAAAGCTGGTATCTCTATAATCTGATTAGTTTTTCCACAAACAACGTCTTGTAACTGTTGTTCTGTTGAACTGTTGTTCGCCGTTGTAGGGCAGGGTTACAAACAACAGCCTCTACCTAATTCGGAAATAAAAAAAGCAACAACTGTGTATGACATGTATTGAGTAATATACGAAAAAGTAAAGTATGTACCGTCGGTAACCGTACCGACAGCAATGCCATGCAACATTAAGATTCGAATTCTACCCCAACCTTTCCCTGGACGTCGGAGGTCGCAGAACGACCTCCGTCCTCCATGAGCGCTGGCCTGGGGGTGACCGGTGGAGCCGCCTGTCACCCTAGCAGAAGCAGGCCGCGGCGGCGGTGCAAAGTGCGCCTCCCCGTAACCGGGGCTAGATGGGGACCTTGTGGTTCCCACAACCCGAAGGGGGCCATCTCGAAAGAGATGGTCCTGGGTCTGCCGGGGTGCGAGAGATATGCTTTTGGCAATCTCACCTCCGGCAACCAAGAACCCAAGACGGCGTGCGTTTTAGTCGGTTCGAGTCCGACATAACCGCCTCCACCGGCTCCGTGGGGGTGGTATCCGCAGGGATTTATCGCACGATAAAAAAAAAAAACCCAACCTTTCCCAAGTTCCTAAAGACTCCAGAAAAAGGTCTTTAGTTTGTATACTTAGTTATGACCCACAAGCGCTATGAGAGAAATAAAACACTTAAGTCGACAACGTCCTCCCTTGTAGGCTTAACTTTTTACAAGGAGTTCTACTTCGACGCTTTGGAAAGTAATCACCTTTCATGTCACAGTTTGTGAAGTACTTTGTGAAAACTGGAGCCGGGAGTTTCACATGTTAAGATCCGATTGCAAACTTGGAGTTTCACTTCGGAACTGACTTTAGAACAATGTGTTTTGTAAATATTGTTAAAATATTGGCGCGTTGTGAAGCGTATCGGTGGAATATGCTATACGTTCGTGGAAAATTTATTTAAGTTTCATTTGGTAGCATTTATTAGGCATAGGCATAGTGTAGCATAGGCGAGTGTAACGCTCCTGGTGTTGCGTACGTCCATAGGCCGCGGTAACCACTTTCCAGGTGGGACGTGTGCTTGTCTGCCACCTAAGTGGTATAAAAATAAAACAAAAATCTGGAATTGGTTTTTAGGTTTCCAAAGAAAAAATACGGAATCTTATAACTAAAATTTAGCTCGTTTATCGTTTGTCTGTTATTGAACTATATTTCATGAATCGTGATAGATAAACAGTTGCATTTTTACCCGACTGCCGAAGAAAGGAGGCTAATGGATTTCAAGACTATGTATGTATGCATGTTCATTTCTTTGGCACGCCCTGCAGCCTGAATGGCTTAAAGGATTTTGACATGCGAGGTGTCATTTGATTCGTCCTGATTGTGTAAGTGACATCAGGTATATAAAAATTTCTAGAAAATCAAAATGGGGATTTTTGGCGCTAAAACGTATGTTGTCAAAAATATTTTTGACTCAAACTTATCGAGTAGGGTAACAAAATGAAGGAAATTAGAAGGAGATTACAAAAAATTATACATGTCATATCATAACTAAAAAGTATAAAATTAATTTATTTTCTTTCGGTTTATGATTGGCACGATTTCGATCTTTTCAGTGGCAATGGGGTTTTTCACTGATAATATTATGTATTTCTATTACTGATATCCTACTCTGCATAAGAGAGCTCAACTAACACTGGACAGCTTTTTATTAATGATTAACTTTTGTTTTGTTTACACTGAGTATTTGAGGCCTCATGAAGACTTCTTTTAAAGCTAGGAATTTCATTTCTTTCCTATCGATTATCAGCTCATGAAACTCATTAAATTTAAAGGAATCATATCAAAAACCTACCAACCAACGAAACAAAACAAATATTTGAGCATTATTCCAAAGCGTAGATGTACTCGTATAGGTATAATAATCCAAGCTCATTTCCACATACATTAAATCCATCACAACATGATATATCGATACTCAATCAGACTATATTCAACAATAAACATAAACGCCCATACACATACATTTTACATGAAATCCATAAATCAGATCCGTAACATCTAAAGTTACAAATTGATCGGTCCGGCAATCCGGAATTACCTTACAAATGTCACACAATCCCGGGGTTTTGGGAGAACAAAGTCCCGCATGAGATCGCCAATAGACATGTAGGGGACATTTTCAATTTCCGGCTAACGCTTGTTGTCGCCAACTGACATGACGCTAAATTCCCGACACGCATTGACGAATATTTTGATCTCATAAATTTTGGGTGGTTCTTTTTATTAAATATCTTCTTCCTATTGTCAGATATATCGTGTGTATTTTTGCAGAACTGAAGTACTAACGAAGCTTATGGAAACGACAATTATTGGGTATTTTTATTGAATTAATCATGTCCCAAGGCTTTACTCGATCATATCACGCATTGTAGCACGTAAGTGCGTGTTCTTATGTTGCCTGTAAGCATCTCTCTTGGCATTGAAAATATATGTAGTGCAACACACAGAAAATGCATTCACGCACAGTTTAATAAGTAATAAGAAAGTATATAATTGCATTATAGCTTTTTTTTTTCGTGTGGAAATTCCCTCTTTTATAAAATAATTCCTACTTATTTGTACTCAAAGCAGAGAGAGAGAGAAGGAAACGTGATCGATATAATAACGGGTACAGAATAGCAATTATTACACTCATCTGTAATGCAGTGGTATTAGATCCGACGTACTTGTCTTTGAAAACTCCAACACGAACAAGAAACTTGAATATTAAACTTCAATATACTTGGCCTGTGACTGCGCACGCTTGGGCATTTAAAGGGGATTTACTATACGTTTTGTAAACACATTTAGCTTACTATCATGCGAGGTGAAGCTATATTGACGGGTCTTATATTGTACAAATAATTTTTTTTGGATCATAGCTAGATAAATAGATTATTTAGTGACTGACGTTTTGATGCTATGGCGCTCAATGAAAAGTCCCGCACTGGGCTGAATTATCTCTATAAGGCTAATTGCTCGATTGATAATATAAGCTACACATACATCCGACCTGTCTAGCTATTCGAATACATCGGGAAAAATGAAATGCTCAAGTGGGACTTTACCCCACGACCTTTCCCTTACCTTTCTCCAGCTATGCTAAATTGCTTGTGTTCACGTGCATAGTGTAATGATCAGGATTTAACCCAAAACCTCTCCTAATCCTAAATACCTGCCTACTTCAAGCCAGTAGACCGCTTTCCTTTAATTTCTTTGTTTTAATTTAAAAAAAACCATCATCTATCCACTTTTCAAAAATTAACATTTTAACTAAAATCCCGAACTGTCATCATATATTAACAACTCCTTCCAAGATCAGATAGCAACAGTATCCACAGAACATATTTGCTTTGTAGAACGCAGTAGTTTCGGCATGCATTAGCATTTAACCCGTCGCTACTTCATTTGCCTCACTAATTGTATACAATTTTGTTTACCCTCATTTGAATGCGTCGCCCGTTGTCAAAGTGCTGGTTTAGTTTTTAATTAGACTGCGTAAATTATGTTTTTTCTGTGCTACTGTAGGGAGGGGTACGAGAGGGTTAATTAATCTTTTATTTTTTTAAATGGATTGTTGCAGTCGTAACTTTAAATCGGATAAGCGTACTTTTGCGTATTTTGCGTACTGTTAAGCGGTGATTAAAAGTAGTTTTGTCTGACAATCTTTTTACCATTTTTTTTGTTTTCTATTGAACATTTCCTCGTAAAATAAGGTAATGTAACTTTTGCCCGGAAAATGTAACTTTTTAAGCAATTAATAGTGTTGGGTAATTTTTTCTTTAGTACATAGAGATGATGTATATTACTGTGATGTATGCAAATAAGTGGGTACTTATAAGTTATGTTAAGACAATATAATACGTTGAACCAGTCTGCGAATATACGTCCTGATGTTAAGCCGTTGTCTCATTGCTCCAGACTACCCAAATACATCTCAGTGGCGACGAGTATACGAACTTACCTACGTAAGAAATAAAATAAAAGAATGCGGAAAAAATTGCGGAATTTAAAGTAAACACGGACGATTGGAGATTATATGTGGAACGTTTAGAACAGTATTTCGTAGTGAATAAAATAACGAGTGAGTTACAAGTGCCTACGTTGATAACGGTAATGGGAGCAGAGTGTTATGAACTTTTAGTCAACCTGTGTACGCCGGATAAGCCTAAAGATAAAACCTTCGAGCAGATCACGGTTATTATGGAGAAACATTTACAATCGAAGCCCAGTGAGTTAGCCGAGCGGTACAAGTTTCGGCACCGCAAACAAGGGGAGGGCGAAACTATTTCGGAATATACCGCCATATTGAAAAAAATGTCGAAGACCTGTGGCTTTTGGGCTTGGTTGGAAGAAAGTTTGAGAGACCAGTTAGTATGTGGGATAAGTAATGAGATTATACGACAACGGTTATTTGCCGAAAGTAAGTTAGACTTTGGCAAGGCATATAGGTTGGCAGTGAGTATGGAGGCGGCGGAAAAAGACGCGGCAGAGGTTGTTGGGCGCAGGGCATCGGCATGCGAACCTTCGACGACGCCCGTGCAGGTGTCGTATCAAGCCATGGGTGCGACCAGGTTACCACGGGGGAAGGGGGCGGCGGTGCGCGGCGTTGCGCGTGACGTCGGTGGAGCGGCGCGGGAGGCCACTCCGCACGCGGCGCGGGGGCGCGACCGGCAGCGCTCGCGCCCGCTAAGCTGGGTGAGCGTGCGCAGCAGCAGTGTCAGGTGTGCGGCGCCCGACATGACGCAGCCACTTGCAAGTTTATGCGCTATGTTTGCCGAGTCTGCAACCGGCCGGGGCACCTGCGACGCATGTGTCCGAACTTGGCAGGACATTTCAACGTCAACGTCGAGCAAATAAATAACGACAGCGATGGTACGGAGAGTGACGAGGTAATTTATGTTGATGTCGGTAGATTAACGGCTGTAGAATGTAAGCCGGTGTGTGTGAATTTGAACGTTAATGGAAAAGATATTCAAATGGAATGTGACACCGGCAGTGCTATTTCGTGCATAAGCAGAGAATGTTATGTTAGAATGTTTAAAGATTTAAGTCTCAATCCTTGTAAATTAACGCTCAGATATTATACGGGGGAGTCCGTTAAACCCCTAGGAGTGATACTGCCAGTAGTAAAATACAAAAACCGATGTAAAACACTGGAATTGTTTGTTATAGAAAACGGCAAAACTATTCTTTTAGGTCGGCAATGGATGGCCGAATTAAAAATACAGTTACCCATAGTAAAGTATGAATGTAATAACATGATTATGTCCGAAGATTCTCTATTTGATATGTCTTCTTTCAGCACCAAATACTCTGAGGTATTCGCTGACGGCCTGGGTCGATTCACGGGTGGCAAGGTGAGCGTACACGTGCGGGAAGGGGCGCAGCCCGTGTTCATGCGCGCGCGGCCTCTGGCCTACGCGCTGCGCGAGCCCGTGGAGCGCGCGCTTGCTCAGCTGCAGCTCGACGGCATTCTCACTCCAGTCGAGCGGTCGGACTGGGCGACACCGATCGTGCCGGTCGTCAAGAAGGACGGTAACATTAGAATATGTGCAGATTACAAGTTAACTCTCAATAAAGTTATAGAAGTTGACCGTTATCCGCTGCCGAGGGTGGAGGAACTGCTGCTCCGGTTGAGAGGTGGCGAACATTTTAGTAAAATCGATTTGTCTCAGGCCTACGCGCAATTTGAACTAGACGACACCAAAAAGTACACGGTGATAAATACCCATAAGGGTTTGTTTATGTATAATAGGCTAGTATATGGACTTTCATCGAGTCCAGGTATTTTCCAAAAACGTCTCGAGCAATTATTTGTGGATTTACCTCAAGTTGGAGTATTTTTGGACGATATAATTATTACAGGGTCCAGCAGGGAAAGCCATATGCGTAACCTATGCGAAGTATTTGATCGCTTAAAAAAATACGGTCTTAGATTAAAGAAGGATAAATGTGTATTCTTTGCGAAATCAGTTAATTATTTGGGTTACACTATTAGTAAAGACGGCGTTCACACGTGTCCCGACAAGGTTAAAGCTATAGTTAAGACACCAGTCCCTAGAAATGTTTCTGAGTTGCGAGCATTCATTGGAATGGTCATGTATTATGGCAAGTTTATAAAGAATATTAGTACAGTGTTAGCTCCCTTATATCACTTACTTAAGGCAGGTGTTCGGTACAGTTGGAACCAAAAAAGTCAAGACTCTTTCAGTTACGTTAAACATTTACTGACTAGTAGCGAAGGTCTAATACACTATGACCCAGAGTTGCCTATTATTTTGACAACGGATGCGAGTAGTGTAGGTATAGGTGCAGTGATATCGCATTCGACTGCGAATGGCGAACGGCCGATCGCATATGCGTCACGCTCGTTGACCCAGGCAGAGCGCGCTTACTCGCAAATAGATCGGGAGGCACTCGCTATCGTTTTCGGAGTTCGTAAATTCCATCAGTACCTATATGGACGTAAATTTTTTCTTAAAACGGATCATAAACCTTTGACTTACATCTTAGGTAATAAGGTAGGCATTCCAGTAATGGCCGCGTCTAGGCTACAACGTTGGGCGGTACTGTTAGCAGGCTATACCTATGATATAGAGTATGTTTCATCAAGTAAGAACTGTGCTGATGCCTTGTCGCGGCTACCATGCAAAGACAGGAATAGTGTAGAAATACAGAAGGAAAGTACGTACGTTAACTTCGTCGAGAATTTTTTACCCGTTACCAGTAAAGACGTTAAGGAAGCAACAAACAGTGACAAGGTTCTAAGTAGAATTTTGAAATATATACAATCCGGTTGGCCTGTAACTTGTACAGACGATGAAATCCAACCCTTCTTCATTAGACGTAATGAATTATATACGGAATACGGGTGTGTAATGTGGGGATATCGCATGGTTATACCTTCTTGCTTGCAAAATAAAGTTTTAAAGCAACTTCACAGTAGTCATATGGGAATAGTGAAGACCAAAAGTTTAGCGCGTAGCTATGTGTGGTGGCCTAATGTTGACGCGTCGGTGGAAGCGATGTGCAAGCAGTGCGAGACGTGTGCGGCAGAGGCCGACGCGCCCCGGCGGGTTCCCATACACCCTTGGCCTTATCACACTCGCCCTTGGAGCCGGCTGCACATTGATTTTCTAGGCCCATACAAAGGCTTGACATTTTTCGTAATAGTTGATTCTACTTCGAAGTGGATAGAAGTTTTCGAAATGACAGGCACTAATGCGTCAAAGGTTATAAAAAAGTTAAGATCGACGTTTGCTAGGTACGGGTTGCCGGAACAAGTAGTTTCCGATCAAGGGCCACCGTTCACCAGTTCAGAATTCAAAAATTTCTTAAAAAATAATGGTATACAACAGTTTTTCTCACCAGCCTATCATCCATGCTCAAACGGGGCTGCTGAGAACGCCGTTAAGTTGTGCAAACGAGCGATTAAGAAAGCAGATAGGGATAAGGTTGATATTGACACGGCATTACAAACATTTCTACTAGCATACCGTAATACTGTTCACAGTACAACCGGTGAGACCCCGGCCATGTTACTGCAAAGACGTTCGCTAAGGTCGAGACTAGATTTGTTACGAACTGATCGGGTCGTAGCAAACAGGGTTCACGACGCCCAGCGGCGGCAGGTCGAATATACAGGCAGTACCCCGCGGAATTTTCGAGAGGGAGATTTAGTTTGGGCACGTGAGTACGGTGCACGAGACAAATGGACAGTATGCGTAGGTATTCGGTAAAGGCGGATAGCGGTCAATTCTATAAAAGGCACATTGACCAAATGCGTCATCGACCGCGCTTTTCGGATGTTACCTGTCCAGAGGGAAATGATAATCAACAGAGTATTGAGGAGAATGTTGTCGAGCCGCTAAGTAAGGGGATAGAGGGGGCACTGCCCGAATACGGGATAGTAGACACCAATAAAGAAATGGAAGTACAAGATAGTGTAGGTGTTGTTCCTCCAGAACATTCACCTACGGTTACAACTCCACCTGTGTCACCTGTGCATCGATGTCCTCGGCGTATAAGGAAACCTGTTGATAGATTTAAGATAGAATAATTAGTACTGTTAAGGATATTTAATTGTTAAGATTACAATTAAAATATATTTATAGAACAGTGGTGGAGGTGTGATGTATGCAAATAAGTGGGTACTTATAAGTTATGTTAAGACCATATAATACGTTGAACCAGTCTGCGAATATACGTCCTGATGATAAGCCGTTGTCTCATTGCTCCAGACTACCCAAATACATCTCAATTACAATACATTAGGTAATTGTGTCGGTAGCAAAGCGAGCTTAATTCAATATGAGTTTGCTCCTAGTAAACCTTAACACAATTTTATAAATTTGCAAGTCTGTCACAGGAACTCTGACGCAGTCTCTCCTAAAAAGTCTTTTAATTCGAATACATCGGCAAAAATGAAATGCTCAAGTGGGACTTGAACCCACGACCTTTCTCTTACAGGGAGAATGCTCTTCCAACTGAGCTATTGAGCCACAACTGAGTCACTTAAAAATTTCCCTTCTCTTTATACCCAACTTTAAGGGCGACGACGGTGGAACCATCTACCAACTTTCTTACTGTTGAAACCAATGAATGATTTTTCAACCATTTTTAAACATTGTTTTTAAAAAAAAAACACCTTATAAGTCAAAATAAAAGGACGAAAAGGTATATGAGGACCTCCAGCTCCGAAGAAAGCCTTATTTCCCTTTCCCTTTCCAGGAACAACGCTGAGAGGATGATGATGACTAACGCCTGTATATTCCCTACAATAAAGGTTCGATTATTGTAGGGATAGGATTTCATCCAATATAAAATTACAGGTCACAAAAAATTGTCTAATTGACGGCAATAAGCCCCGTATTGCCGGAAAAATATATCTGAAGCCGTTCATACATTTCTACTGGAATGGAAAGGCACAAGACATTTTAATACCTGTTCTCATTCATAACAGGCAGCTCAGATTAAGTGCGACCGGACGGAAAAATGGATGCTTCAATAAATATATTACCGATTGAATAGTCAACCAATACACATTTGCCTTCAAGCTGTTCTGAGAATATAAAAAAAAAATGTTTAATATGATATGGGTATTCTTGTGATGTTATAGATATCAATGTGTTGGAATTACTTTTGTAGATCGCATCAATATAAAGATATCAAATGGGGATGGCATTTTCTGTGAAAAATATGAACGTGACATTAGTGATTCAAATTTGATCTGTTTTATTTCATAAATAAAAAATAAAAATTGTACGAAATTCTAATTTGTTTGTTTGCGATGGATGCAAAACACATTAAACGGATTTTGCGTGGTTTGTTAGAAAGGTGGTCTTCTTGGTAGGCTTGGTTCTCTCGGTTTGATCGCAATCGGTTAAGTAGAACCAGTTACGAGTATATGACCAAAACTCGCGATAACCGACTTCCACACGGACGGACATAAGATAGTAACGACTAAAGTAACAAGAATGTCAGAATCGGAAGAGATGAAATATCACTGAGCCGAGTTTACTACAACTCTATAAACCGGCCAAGTTCGCGTCGGAGTCAAGATATTGATAGTCGCCCATGAAGTGTTCCGTAGCAGCAAGTAACATAATAAATTAAATGTTTTTTTTTAATTATTTGAATGAAAGGCGAAAATTGCTGTTTATGAAGTATTAAAAAAACTACTTACCAGATCTCGTTCAAACCAATTTTCGGTGGAAGTTTGCATGGCAATGTACATCATATTTTTTATTTAGATTTATCATTCTCTTATTTTAGAAGCTAGAGGGGGACACATTTTTCCACTTTGGAAGTGTCTCTCGCGCAGATTATTCAGTTTAGAAAACAATCGTGTTAGAAACCTCAATAGCATTTTTGAAGACCTATCTATAAATACCCCAAACGTACGGGTTTGATGAAAAAAATTATTGAATTTCAGTTCTAAATACGGGGTCCCCAAAATTTATTGCTTTCTTTCTATTTTGTTTAAAATTCTTAATACGGTTCACCGAATACATCTACTTACCAAGTTTCAACAGAATAGCCCTTATAGTTTCGGAGAAAAGTGGCTGTGACATCGTCCGTATGTCACAGCCACTTTTCTCCGAAATAGAGAAACATGACGAATTAATAAGGGTTCCGTTTTTTACCATTTGGCTTCGGAAACCTAAAAATGAAAAATGTTCATTTCGCAACTACAACTAAAATCAAAACTATAACAAAACAAAAATCCAATCCATAACGGACGTTCACGATCATGATATGGGCGTGACGGGCATGACAGAACACATGTGACATCACATTACACGTCACGCAACAAGTGACGTGTCGCTATTTATCATTTTTTTACGACACGTACGGTAGCGACGTAACAATTTTATGCCAAGGGTGTGCCAAAAATGAAGAGATTCTAGTTTATGGGGGTATAGTGTGGCTCCATATTTATGTACCAAGTTGTTGTTGCCAGTTTTGGAGCCTGTGTACCAAGAATTTATTGTTGTTTAAGGGAATAATTACGCGTCTGTATGTGTTGTTTGTAATTTGTATAAATTTAATACTTTTTATATTATTCCTTACATTATTACCTTGTATAAGTAATTATGTTTACGGATGGACATAGGTAATTATATTTATCAGTATTTTAGTACCCATGTTACAAGCTTGTTAAGCTATTTTTATTTGGGATAAAAATTAATAATAAAACGTACTATCTTTTGATTATGTTGGCTTAGGTTTGTGATTGGAAATACATTGGGAAAAAGAAAAACTCAAGTGGGACTTGAACCCATGACCTTTTCCTATTTATTCCCTATATATTTTCCTATTCCCCATTATAAATGCTATATGAATTTCATAAAAAAAAATAGATTTGAGATTTTTGCACAGCTTCAAGGCATTGAAGACCAGTATTTGATATTAATTTCATGTAAGTTCTCGAGAACAAATCTGTACAGACAAACACTACTAGACAGATAGATAGTTACACAAACAAACAGATGGAAAACGAAGTATTTAGTTTTTCCTTAAGAGAGAATAATTAAACACATTAGAGAGATCCGGTTCTTAGCATTCCATGGATTCACCGTGCGGTCGCCGGGTCCATGGCGTGGTACAGAGGGGAACACTGTGACGGCGCCTGGGACTTGCGACCCAGGTGTAGGTTTAGGGTGGCCACCATCTGATGCATCAGCGCTCACCTCCACCGTCAGTCGTGTTCCCCCCTCTGCCTATCCAAATTTGGTAAAATCCTATCAACGCCGTTTTAAATATTCGTTTGAGTAAAGAGCTTACTGAAGCTCTTGGCAATCCGAGGTCTTTAAATAAGTTATACAGGGATTTAGCTGGAATTCCCCTTGCTCCTACTTCCACGGCGTAGAGTTTAACCACATAGCCATTTTTGGTTAACTCGTTGGTCAGGTCAAAGTATTTGTTTATTTTTATAGCGTGGTCTTTAGGTATGTTAGTTTCCCACGGTACTGTGAGTTCTACTAGTACTGCACGCTTTTGCTGTTTTGAAAATAGGAATATATCGGGTCTGGATGACGAGGCACAAACATCCTCCGGTATTTTATAGTGTTTCTCATATGAATCTGCGAGTAATGTCCAATCAGCGGCTGCTATCAAAACTGAGTACGGCTTTTAATTTGTCTTTTTTGAGCAGCCTTCCTTTATAAACGCGACGTCATTTCTTTGGTTTGTACACATATTGAGAAAACTTGTACTTTTTCCTCAGTATTTATTAAATTGAACCTGACCGGTTTCGCCTTACGGCAGGAATCAGAACATACAAAACCTTTGCTAAATGTAAACCTTTGAGAATGCCGTAAGACGAAACCGGTCAGGTTTAATATAATAAATATTGTGTATAATAAGTACAAGTGTTCTCAATATGTGCAACAATGAATTCCACCTAGTGCCATCTACTAACAGTATTAAAAATAACATTATTATACTGTTATCTGTGGCAAGCGATATGGCTGTTCTCTATTCAACGGTAAACATACAGCCCTTGACTAACGGCCGTTCCCAATAACATACTTACAGTTGAAGATAGATCGCAACAGTCAAATTTGACGTATCGGCTGTTTAAATTCAAAACATGGTAACTGATTTTTTTGCGGGAAAGCGCATCGCGGTATAATTTTATTTTCCGAAATTGGTGTGAAATAGGAGTTACTATGTTTTGAATTTAAACAGCCGAGCACTTTATCCATAGATGCGATCTATCTTTAACTGTAAGTATGTTATTGGGAACGGCCGTTAGTCAAGGGCTGTATGTTTACCGTTGAATAGAGAACAGCCATATCGCTTGCCACAGATAACAGTATAATAATGTTATTTTTAATACTGTTAGTAGATGGCACTAGGTGGAATTCATTGTTGCACATATTGAGAACACTTGTACTTATTATACACAACATCTCCCAGTACGGCTGGTCACCGCGGGAGAGGTCGACCAAAACCCTCCAAGACAAACCACTTCAATAAATAGTACCTTCTATATTTGTTCTCTCAACGTAAAAACATTATCTTCGGAATCAAAACTCATAGAGCTTAAGGCAGCGCTAGAAAACATCAACCACGATGTGGTAGGCCTGTGCGAGGTGCGACGCCTAGGAGAACGGATAATTGAGGAAGACGATTATATCATGTACCACATAGGACAGACAAAGGGGTTATACGGCGTAGGCTTCCTAGTAAAGAAGAAATTCAAAGAAAATATCATATCATTTACCGGTGTATCCGAGCGAGTCTGCATACTGGAAATCGAACTGGGTACCGAACGTTTCTCTATTATTCAGGTGTATGCACCCACGGAAAAAAATTCATCGCAGGAAGACATAGACAACTTTTATGAGAACCTGGACGATGCTCACGAGACTATTACCACGAAACACATAATCACAATGGGAGATTTCAATGCTCAAATCGGGGTTCCTAAAAGTCATGAAAGCTCAGTCTCCGGTCGACATGGATATGGTAAAAGAAGTGCACGAGGTGAGAGACTTATTCAATACGCACAAGAATATAAACTAAAAATAGCAAACACAATGTTCAAATTAACACCCAAGAACCGCTGGACATGGATCTCTCCTGACAAAAACACGAAAAATGAAATAGATTACATCTTGACTGCGGGTCCCCATTTGGTTTCCAAGTACGAAGTACTCACTTCATTCCGTTTTGGATCAGACCACAGGTTAGTTAGAGCCACAATCTACCTAAAATCAGCTAAAAAAACCTGACGTAACTTCTCTAATACATCGACTAAACTGGGAACAATAGCAGAGCAAGAAATGTACCACAAAAACCTTGACAGATATATACCTGTACTTATATCTACCCATAACAATTGCAACGCAGAACAGTATAGCCAAAATATTACCCAGTATATAAAAGAAAGCTTAAAAACCATTAAACGCCCAAAAACCAATAAAATTCTGTCATCTAGAGCACTGGAACTCATGAAGGAAAGAAGCGAACTACAAAACAAACCTACACTGAACAAATCTGACAAAGAAAAATTAAAAAGCCTCTACAAACTAACCAACAAAGAGATAAGACATTGTTACGAGACCTACAGAATAAACACAATACAAAAACATCTGGAACAATCTAGATCTACTAAAAGAGCTCATAAAGAATTAAATAGAGAAAAAACATGGATTTCATCACTCCAGCCGGGTACCACCAAGTGTAAATCTCGTACTGAGATTATAGATATAGCTACGAACTTTTATAAACAACTCTACAGTCACCCTACAACAACGACAGCAAAACAGAAGGATGCTTACCGCCACACTGACACTGATTCTTCTCAAATACAACACTTTACAGAGCAAGAAGTGTTGAAACAAATAAAGAAACTTAAATCTGAAAAAAGCCCGGGGCCAGATGGAATAATTAATGAACATATCAAACAAGCACGTACTTTACTACTTACCCCAATTACTATTTTATGGAACAAAATACTCGTAGAAGAAACTGTACCAGGCGAATGGAGAGAGTCGGAAATCATACTGTTGTACAAAAAAGGTGACCCTGCCGACATCGGGAACTACCGCCCCATCAGTCTCATGTCCTGTTTCTACAAATTATTCGCCACCTGTTTACTCGAAAGAATATCACCTGACATCAACGCACACCAGCCGATAGAACAGGCAGGCTTCAGGAGCGGGTTCAGCACGGCAGACCACATTCAAGTTGTTGATCAGGTTATAGAGAAATATTTGGAATTCCAACGCCCCCTATACATAGCTTTCATAGACTATAAAAAAGCTTTTGATTTAGTACTTCACGACGGCATCTGGGAAGCTTTGGAAGCACTAAATATCGATAGGAAATACATTAACATTCTGAAGAACATTTACGACGGCTGTACAAGTAGAGTCAGATTAGACAGAACTGGCGCAATGATCGACATACAGAGGGGAGTCCGTCAGGGCGACCCAATCTCTCCAAAACTGTTTATCGCTGTGCTTCAACATGTAATGAGAAACCTAGCATGGTCCAAACGTGGCATTAACATGAATGGCAAGTACTTAAGTCACCTCAGATTCGCAGACGATATCATTTTGTTCTCAGAAAACTCAGTACAACTAAATACAATGATAAACGAGTTACATCAAGTCGGTTCAAAGGCTGGTTTGGAGATGAATCTTGACAAAACAAAGCTCATGACTAACCACCGTGTGTCAATAATTTCAATCAACAACGTACCTCTGGAATTTGTCGATAAGTACATATACCTAGGAAAACAAATATCATTTAATAAAGACAGAAACTTGGATGAGGTGAACCGAAGAGTCGCTATCACCTGGAAAAAGTTCTGGGCTCAGAAGGAAATTTTTAAGTCGGCATTACCACTACGTACTAAGAAGCTAGTTATGGACACAACTATACTTCCATGCCTGACCTACGGGTGCCAAACATGGACATTCAATGTAAAGATCAACAACACCATCCAAACCACCCAAAGGAAAATGGAAAGGAGCATCATGGGCTTAAAACTCAAAGATAGAGTCAGGAATACGGCCATTCGCAAGAAAACCAAGGTAATAGATGCTTTAAGATATTCATTACAAAGGAAGTGGAAGTGGGCAGGTCATTTGGCTAGGTACGATGACAACAGGTGGACCCGGCGATCGGTGGCATGGCCAGGGCCACTTGGAAAAAGAGCGAGAGGCCACCCACCCGCCAGATGGGCTGATGAAATCGTAGCAACAGCAGGTAGAGAGTGGATGAACACCGCCAAAGATAGAGACAAGTGGCACGCCTTGGAGGAGGCTTTTACCCAAGAGGGGTCCGTGCAAAAATAATGAATTAACATACTAATGCTTACACAATTTCATTGTTAATCGAAATAATGTAATGTGAATAATGAGAATAATGTAATATCTAATATAATAGTAAAATTAACTCACTAATTTAAATAATATTTTTTTTGATGAATTATGAATTAATGAATGTATCGTATTGAATTGTTTGATTTTGAATGATTTTCTATCAATGAATGTCCTAAAATATTTATTCAGGTATAAAATCTAATGTACATATTTGCAAGCGTTATAGAATGTAAAAAAAATATATAACTAAAACTAGCTTATAACATAAGTACAACTTAAAGAACTATATTGTATTGCTGAAATTTTATTTCGATTGTTAAATGTATAATGCTTTTATTTTTTTAGTTAATTATTGTGATATCTTATTTTGCATGGAATAAATAAGCTTTATTATTATTATTATTATTATTTATATTTATGTTTTTATAGAAAATCTCCCTTTTTAATAGGGGTACAGTAAACAGACACACGGGTCTTAACCAAGTGTGTCAGTTAGGAAAAGTATTATTATTATGTTATTGGGAACGGCGGTAAGTGTCCGCTTGATGTAAATACTCCACTGTCTTTCTTTGGGCTTGAGTATATTTTAATAATTTTATCACGTCACTCAATAAGTCTCAAATACTTCTATATCCAGAATAGAAGGGCTCAATTTTGTCCCGGACACAATCAGTAATGAGGAAATCCTGTCATTGTAGTTTAACACGTAGTACAGTCACACCCCCTGGCGTCTGAAGATGACAACCTTCAGAACGAGCCTGTCCGTCCATTGAATTAATTGAAGTACCACTTGAGGAGTTGTAATTATTCATAATTCAATGTTTTTGGTCGGCGAGATGTTATGTAGTGTCAATTGAAATCAGTTGTCGTGATATCTTAATCGTTGTCTTCGGAATAAGACAAAATATTACAGGAAATTGGGGCGTAACAAGTTACGAGTGCGTTAGAAACTCAGAACTGTAATTGAAAATAATGCCTTTGAATAGATTAACCAATGTTTCGACGACTATTCCGAGTGACGTTATAATTTTTTTGGCTGTCTGAGTCTTTATTGTGGTACGATCTCATTCAAATATCATCACTCGGTTGGAACAATGAAAAAAAAGATAGGTACTGTAGTCCTTTTTCTGCATGTATGACTTGCATCCATATTGACCGTGTCCTAGGAGATGTAACAAACAATATTTATGGGAATTTAAACACTAGGCAATAACCGGTGAGGGATTCACGCACGGCCCCCCTAAGAGAGGGATCCACGCAGCCCCCCCCCCCCCCCCCCCCCCCGAGAAGCGGCATGATACCCGAAAACCCCCCAGAGACGCCGGATTGCCCCCGTATCACCCCTTAGGCGCTGCCTCAATTGTAGCCGTAGGTCTGATGGGAGTCCTGGGACATCCGTCCGAGAGCTTACCTGGGGCTCCCAACCATAGGCTGCTGGGCGCTACCGTGAGGGTTTTTAGTCGGTAGGAGTCCAGCATAACATCCATGAAGGATTTTCCCTCACGGTAAAAAAAGGGAATGGCTGGTATCCAATATTAAGGTTTGACAACCCTATTTAGGGCCACATTCATAGAAAAATGTGTCAT